>CM059469.1:15813972-15947872 GCA_030408155.1 Lophura swinhoii | reverse complement strand
CCAACAAATACCAGCCTTCTCCCCCCAAATAGGACATTTTATGCTAGAAATGCCACATTTCTCCCAAATATATCACATCTTCTCCAAGAAATACCAGGGTTCCCCCTTCAAATAGGACCTTTTCACCCACAAATACCTCTTTTATCCCCAAAATAGGACAGTTTCTGCCAGAAATGCCACATTTCTCCCAAATGTATCACATCTTCTCCAAGAAATACCAGGTTTCCCCCTTCAAATAGGACCTTATCACACACAAATACCTCTTTTATCCCCAAAATACGACAGTTACTTCCAGAAATGCCACATTTCTCCCAAATATATCACATCTCCTCCACGAAATACCAGGTTTCCCCCTTCAAATAGGACCTTTTCACCCACAAATACCTGTTTTATCCCCAAAACAGGACACTTTCTTCCAGAAATGCCACATTTCTCCCAAATAGATCACATCTTCTCCAAGAAATACCAGGGTTCCCCCTTCAAATAGGACCTTATCACCCACAAATACCTCTTTTATCCCCAAAAGAGGACAGTTTCTTCCAGAAATGCCACATTTCTCCCAAATATATCAAATCTTCTCTAAGAAATACCAGGTTTCCAACTTCAAATAGGACCTTTTCACCCACAAATACCTCTTTTATCCCCAAAATACGACAGTTTCTTCCAGAAATGCCACATTTCTCCCAAACATATCACATCTTCTCCAAGAAATACCAGGTTTCCCCCTTCAAATACAACGTTTTCATCCACAAATACCTGTTTTATCCCCAAAAGAGGACAGTTTCTTCCAGAAATGCCACATTTCTCCCAAATATACCACATCTTCTCCAAGAAATACCACGTTTCCCCCTTCAAATAGGACCTTTTCACACACAAATACCTCTTTTATCCCCAAAATAGGACAGTTTCTTCCAGACATGCCACATTTCTCCCAAAGAGATCACATCTTCTCCAAGAAATACCAGGTTTCCCCCTTCAAATAGGACCTTTTCAACCACAAATACCTGTTTTATCCCTCAAATTGGACATATACTTCCAGAAATGCCAGATTTCTCCCAAATAGATCACATCTTCTCCAAGAAATACCAGGGTTCCCCCTTCAAATAGGACCTTTTCACCAACAAATACCTGTTTGATCCCCAAAATAGGACAGTTTCTTCCAGAAATGCCACATTTCTCCCAAATAGATCACATCTTCTCCAAGAAATACCAGGTTTTCCCCTTCAAATAGGACCTTTTCACCCACACATACCTCTTATATCCCCAAAAGAGGACAGTTTCTTCCAGACATGCCACATTTCTCCCAAATATATCACATCTTCTCCAAGAAATACCAGGGTTCCCCCTTCAAATAGGACCTTTTCACCCACAAATACCTCTTTTATCCCCAAAAGAGGACAGTTTCTTCCGGAAAGGCCACATTTCTCCCAAATATATCACATCTTCTCCAAGAAATGCCAGGATTCCTCCTGAAATAGGACCTTCTCACCCAAAACTACCAGCCTTCTCCCCCCAAATTGGACATTTTCTTCCAGACATGCCACATTTCTCCCAAATAGATCACATCTTCTCCAAGAAATACCAGCTTTCCTCCTTCAGATAGGACCTTTTCTCCCACAAATACCTGTTTTATCCCCAAAAGAGGACAGCTTCTTCAAGAAATGCCATATTTCTCCCAAATAGATCACATCTTCTCCAAGAAATAACAGGTTTCCCCCTTCAAATAGGACCTTTTCACCCAGAAATACCTGTTTTATCCCCAAAATAGGACAGTTTCTTCCAGACATGCCACATTTCTCCCAAATAGATCACATCTTCTCCATGAAATACCACGTTTCCCCCTTCAAATAGGACTTTTTCTCCAACAGATCCCTGTTTGATCCCCAAAAGAGGACAGTTCCTTCCAGAAAGGCCAGATTTCTCGCAAATATATCACATCTTCTCCAAGAAATACCACGTTTCCCCCTACAAGTAGGACCTTTTCACCCACAAATACCTCTTTTATCCCCAAAAGAGGACAGTTTCTTCCAGAAAGGCCACATTTCTTCCTAATAGATCACATCTTCTCCAAGAAATACCAGGTTCCCCCTTCAAATAGGACCTTTTCACCCACAAATACCTGTTTCGTCCCCAAAAAAGCACAGTTTCTTCCAGACATGCCACATTTCACGCGAATATATCACATCTCCTCCAAGAAATACCAGGATTCCTCCTGAAATAGGACCTTTTCACCCACAAATACCTCTTTTATCCCCAAAAGAGGACAGTTTCTGCCAGAAATGCCACATTTCTCCGAAATAGATCACATCTTCTCCCAGAAATACCAGGTTTCCCCCTTCAAATAGGACCTTGTCACCCACAAATACCTGTTTGATCCCCAAAATAGGACAGTTTCTTCCAGACATGCCACATTTCTCCCAAATCGATCAAATCTTCTCCAAGAAATACCAGGTTTCCCCCTTCAAATAGGACGTTTTCATCCACAAATACCTGTTTTATCCCCAAAATAGGACAATTTCTTCCGGACATGCCACATTTCTCCCAAATATAACACATCTTCTCCAAGAAATACCAGGGTTCCCCCTTCAAATAGAACCTTTTTACCCATAAATACCTCTTTTATCCCCAAAAGAGGGCAGTTGTTTCCAGAAATGCCACTTTTCTCCCAAATATATCACATCTTCTCCAAGAAATACCAGGCTTCCCCCTTCAAATAGGACCTTTTCACCCACAAATACCTGTTTCATCTCCAAAATAGGACAGTTTCTTCCAGACATGCCACATTTCTCCCAAATAGATCACATCTTCTCTAAGAAATACCAGGTTTCCCCCTTCAAATAGGACCTTTTCACCCACAGATGCCTCTTTTATCATCAAAAATTGGACATTTTCTTCCAGAAAAGCCAGATTTCTCCCAAATATATCACATCTTCTCCAAGAAATACCACGTTTCCCCCTTCAAATAGGACCTTTTCACCCACAAATACCTCTTTTATTCCCAGAATAGGACAGTTTCTTCCAGACATGCCACATTTCTCCCAAATATATCACATCTCCTCCAAGAAATACCAGGATTCCTCCTGAAATACGACATTTTCACCCACAAATACCTGTTTTATCCCCAAAATAGGACAGTTTTTTCCAGACATGCCTCATTTCTCCCAAATATATCACATCTTCTCCAAGAAATACCAGGGTTCCCCCTTCAAATAGGACCTTTTCACCCACAAATACCTGTTTGATCCACAAAATAGGACAGATTCTTCCAGAAACGCCACATTTCTCCCAAATATATCACATCTTCTCCAAGAAATACCAGGATTCCTCCTGAAAGAGGACCTTTTCTCCCTCAAATACCAGCCTTCTCCCCCCAAATTGGACATTTTCTTCCAGAAAGGCCACATTTCTCCCAAATAGATCACATCTTCTCCAAGAAATACCAGGTTTCCCCCTTCAAATAGGACCTTTTCTCCATGAAATACCTCTTTTATCCCCAAAATAGGACAGTTTCTTCCAGAAATGCCACATTTCTCCCAAATAGATCACATCTTCTCCAAGAAATACCAGCTTTCCCCCTTCAAATAGGACCTTTTCACCCACAAATACCTCTCTTATCCCCAAAAGAGGACAGTTTCTTCCGGAAAGGCCACATTTCTCCCAAATATATCACATCTTCTCCAAGAAATACCACGTTTCCCCCTTCAAATAGGACCTTTTCACCCACAAATACCTCTTTTATCACCAAAAGAGGACAGTTTCTTCCTGACATGCCACATTTCTCCCAAACATATCACATCTCCTCCAAGAAATACCAGGATTCCTCCTGAAATAGGACCTTTTCTCCCACAAGTACCAGCCTTCTCCCCCCAAATAGGACATTTTCTTCCAGACATGCCACATTTCTCCCAAATATATCACATCTTCTCCAAGAAATACCAGCTTTCCCCCTTCAAATAGGACCTTTTCACCCACACATACCTCTTTTATCCCCAAAAGAGGACAGTTTCTTCCAGAAAGGCCACATTTCTCCCAAATAGATCACATCTTCTCCAAGAAATACCAGCTTTCCCCCTTCAAATAGGACCTTTTCACCCACAAATACCTCTCTTATCCCCAAAAGAGGACAGTTTCTTCCGGAAAGGCCACATTTCTCCCAAATATATCACATCTTCTCCAAGAAATACCAGGATTCCTCCTGAAATAGGGCCTTCTCACCCACAACTACCACCCTTCTCCCCACAAATTGGACATTTTCATCCAGAAATGCCTCATTTCTCCCAAATATATCACTTCTTCTCCAAGAAATACCAGCTTTCCCCCTTCAAATAGGACCTTTTCTCCATGAAATTCCTCTTTTATCCCCAAAAGAGGACAGTTTCTTCCAGACATGCCACATTTCTCCAAAAAATATCACATCTTCTCCAAGAAATACCAGGGTTCCCCCTTCAAATAGGACCTTTTCACCCACAAATACCTGTTTTATCCCCAAAAGAGGACATTTTCTTCCAGAAATGCCACATTTCTCCCAAATATATCACATCTTCTCCAAGAAATACCTGCTTTCCCCCTTCAAATAGGACCTTTTCAACCACTAATACCTCTTTTATCCCCAAAAGAGGACAGTTTCTTCCAGAAATGCCACATTTCTCCCAAATATATCACATCTTCTCCAAGAAATACCAGCTTTCCCCCTTCAAATAGGACCTTTTCTCCCACAAATACCTCTTTTATCCCCAAAAGAGGACAGTTTCTTCCAGAAATGCCACATTTCTCCCAAATAGATCACATCTTCTCCAAGAAATACCAGGTTTCCCCCTTCAAATAGGACCTTTTCAACCACTAATACCTCTTTTATCCCCAAAAGAGGACAGTTTCTTCCGGAAAGGCCACATTTCTCCCAAATATATCACATCTTCTCCAAGAAATGCCAGGATTCCTCCTGAAATAGGACCTTCTCACCCAAAACTACCAGCCTTCTCCCCCCAAATTGGACATTTTCTTCCAGAAATGCCACATTTCTCCCAAATATATCACATCTTCTCTAAGAAATACCAGGATTCCTCCTGAAATAGGACCTTCTCACCCAAAACTACCAGCCTTCTCCCCCCAAATTGGACATTTTCTTCCAGAAATGCCACATTTCTCCCAAATAGATCACATCTTCTCCAAGAAATACCAGGTTTCCCCCTTCAAATAGGACTTTTTTAGCCACAAATTCCAGTTTTATCCCTCAAATTGGACATATTCTTCCAGAAATGCCATATTTCTCCCAAATATATCACATCTTCTCCAAGAAATACCACGTTTCCCCCTTCAAATAGGACCTTTTCACCCACAAATACCTGTTTTATCCCCAAAATAGGACAGTTTCTTCCAGAAATGCCACATTTCTCCCAAATATATCAAATCTTCTCCAAGAAATACCAGGTTTTCCCCTGGAAATAGGACCTTTTCACCCACACATACCTCTTTTATCCCCAAAAGAGGACAGTTTCTTCCAGACATGCCAGATTTCTCCCAAATAGATCACATCTTCTCCAAGAAATACCAGGTTTCCCCCTTCAAATAGGACCTTTTCACCCACAAATACCTCTTTTATCCCCAAAAGAGGACAGTTTCTTCCAGAAACGCCACATTTCTCCCAAATATATCACATCTTCTCCAAGAAATACCAGGATTCCTCCTGAAAGAGGACCTTTTCTCCCTCAAATACCAGCCTTCTCCCCCCAAATTGGACATTTTCTTCCAGAAAGGCCACATTTCTCCCAAATAGATCACATCTTCTCCAAGAAATACCAGGTTTCCCCCTTCAAATAGGACCTTTTCTCCATGAAATACCTCTTTTATCCCCAAAATAGGACAGTTTCTTCCAGAAATGCCATATTTCTCCCAAATATATCACATCTTCTCCAAGAAATACCAGCTTTCCCCCTTCAAATAGGACCTTTTCACCCACAAATACCTCTCTTATCC
Source organism: Lophura swinhoii (assembly GCA_030408155.1). Classification (NCBI taxonomy): domain Eukaryota; kingdom Metazoa; phylum Chordata; class Aves; order Galliformes; family Phasianidae; genus Lophura; species Lophura swinhoii. The sequence goes on along the minus strand of CM059469.1, from coordinate 15,941,899 downwards.
CCAAAAGAGGACAGTTTCTTCCGGAAAGGCCACATTTCTCCCAAATATATCACATCTTCTCCAAGAAATACCAGGTTTCCCCCTTCAAATAGGACCTTTTCACCCACAAATACCTCTTTTATCACCAAAAGAGGACAGTTTCTTCCAGAAAGGCCAGATTTCTCCCAAACATATCACATCTCCTCCAAGAAATACCAGGATTCCTCCTGAAATAGGACCTTTTCTCCCACAAGTACCAGCCTTCTCCCCCCAAATAGGACATTTTCTTCCAGACATGCCACATTTCTCCCAAATAGATCACATCTTCTCCAAGAAATACCAGGTTTCCCCCTTCAAATAGGACCTTTTCACCCACAAATACCTCTTTTATCCCCAAAAGAGGACAGTTTCTTCCAGAAAGGCCACATTTCTCCCAAATAGATCACATCTTCTCCAAGAAATACCAGCTTTCCCCCTTCAAATAGGACCTTTTCACCCACAAATACCTCTCTTATCCCCAAAAGAGGACAGTTTCTTCCGGAAAGGCCACATTTCTCCCAAATATATCACATCTTCTCCAAGAAATACCAGGATTCCTCCTGAAATAGGGCCTTCTCACCCACAACTACCACCCTTCTCCCCACAAATTGGACATTTTCATCCAGAAATGCCTCATTTCTCCCAAATATATCACTTCTTCTCCAAGAAATACCAGCTTTCCCCCTTCAAATAGGACCTTTTCTCCATGAAATACCTCTTTGATCCCCAAAATAGGACAGTTTCTTCCAGACATGCCACATTTCTCCAAAATATATCACATCTTCTCCAAGAAATACCAGGGTTCCCCCTTCAAATAGGACCTTTTCACCCACAAATACCTCTTTTATCCCCAAAAGAGGACGGTTTCTTCCAGAAATGCCACATTTCTCCCAAATATATCACATCTTCTCCAAGAAATACCTGCTTTCCCCCTTCAAATAGGACCTATTCACCCACAAATACCTCTTTTATCCCCAGAAGAGGACAGTTTCTTCCAGAAATGCCACATTTCTCCCAAGTATATCGCATCTTCTCCAAGAAATACCAGGATTCCTCCTGAAATAGGACCTTCTCACCCACAACTACCAGCCTTCTTCCCACAAATTGGACATTTTCTTCCAGAAATGCCACATTTCTCCCAAATATATCACATCTTCTCCAAGAAATACCTGCTTTCCCCCTTCAAATAGGAACTTTTCACCCACAAATACCTCTTTTATCCCAAAAAGAGGACAGTTTCTTCCAGAAATGCCAGATTTCTCCCAAATATATCACATCTTCTCCAAGAAATACCAGCTTTCCCCCTTCAAAAGGACCTTTTCAACCACAAATACTTGTTTTCTCCCCAAAAGAGGACAGTTTCTTCCAGAAATGCCACATTTCTCCCAAATAGATCACATCTTCTCCAAGAAATACCACGTTTCCCCATTGAATTAGGACCTTTTCTCCATGAAATACCTCTTTTATCCCCAAAAGAGGACAGTTTCTTCCAGAAATGCCACATTTCTCCCAAATATATCACATCTTCTCCAAGAAGTACCAGGTTTCCCCCTTCAAATAGGACCTTTTAAACCCACAAATACCTCTTTATCCCTCAAATAGGACATTTTCTTCCTGACATGCCAAATTTCTCCCAAATAGATCACATCTTCTCCAAGAAATACCAGCTTTCCCCCTTCAAATAGGACCTTTTCACCCACAAATACCTCTTTTATCCCCAAAAATTGGACAGTTTCTTCCAGAAATGCCATATTTCTCCCAAATATATCACATCTTCTCCAAGAAATACCACGTTTCCCCCTTCAAATCGGAACTTTTCACCCACAAATACCTGTTTTATCCCCAAAATAGGACAGTTTCTTCCAGAAAGGCCACATTTCTCCCAAATATATCACATCTTCTCCAAGAAATACCAGGTTTTCCCCTGGAAATAGGACCTTTTCGCCCACAAATACCTCTTTTATCCCCAAAGCAGGACAGTTTCTTCCAGACATGCCACATTTCTCCCAAATAGATCACATCTCCTCCACGAAATACCAGGATTACTCCTGCAATAGGACCATTTCTCCAACAAATACCAGCCTTCTCCCCCCAAATAGGACATTTTATGCTAGAAATGCCACATTTCTCCCAAATATATCACATCTTCTCCAAGAAATACCAGGGTTCCCCCTTCAAATAGGACCTTTTCACCCACAAATACCTCTTTTATCCCCAAAATAGGACAGTTTCTGCCAGAAATGCCACATTTCTCCCAAATGTATCACATCTTCTCCAAGAAATACCAGGTTTCCCCCTTCAAATAGGACCTTATCACACACAAATACCTCTTTTATCCCCAAAATACGACAGTTACTTCCAGAAATGCCACATTTCTCCCAAATATATCACATCTCCTCCACGAAATACCAGGTTTCCCCCTTCAAATAGGACCTTTTCACCCACAAATACCTGTTTTATCCCCAAAACAGGACACTTTCTTCCAGAAATGCCACATTTCTCCCAAATAGATCACATCTTCTCCAAGAAATACCAGGGTTCCCCCTTCAAATAGGACCTTATCACCCACAAATACCTCTTTTATCCCCAAAAGAGGACAGTTTCTTCCAGAAATGCCACATTTCTCCCAAATATATCAAATCTTCTCTAAGAAATACCAGGTTTCCAACTTCAAATAGGACCTTTTCACCCACAAATACCTCTTTTATCCCCAAAATACGACAGTTTCTTCCAGAAATGCCACATTTCTCCCAAACATATCACATCTTCTCCAAGAAATACCAGGTTTCCCCCTTCAAATACAACGTTTTCATCCACAAATACCTGTTTTATCCCCAAAAGAGGACAGTTTCTTCCAGAAATGCCACATTTCTCCCAAATATACCACATCTTCTCCAAGAAATACCACGTTTCCCCCTTCAAATAGGACCTTTTCACACACAAATCCCTCTTTTATCCCCAAAATAGGACAGTTTCTTCCAGACATGCCACATTTCTCCCAAAGAGATCACATCTTCTCCAAGAAATACCAGGTTTCCCCCTTCAAATAGGACCTTTTCAACCACAAATACCTGTTTTATCCCTCAAATTGGACATATTCTTCCAGAAATGCCAGATTTCTCCCAAATAGATCACATCTTCTCCAAGAAATACCAGGGTTCCCCCTTCAAATAGGACCTTTTCACCAACAAATACCTGTTTGATCCCCAAAATAGGACAGTTTCTTCCAGAAATGCCACATTTCTCCCAAATAGATCACATCTTCTCCAAGAAATACCAGGTTTTCCCCTTCAAATAGGACCTTTTCACCCACACATACCTCTTATATCCCCAAAAGAGGACAGTTTCTTCCAGACATGCCACATTTCTCCCAAATATATCACATCTTCTCCAAGAAATACCAGGGTTCCCCCTTCAAATAGGACCTTTTCACCCACAAATACCTCTTTTATCCCCAAAAGAGGACAGTTCCTTCCGGAAAGGCCACATTTCTCCCAAATATATCACATCTTCTCCAAGAAATGCCAGGATTCCTCCTGAAATAGGACCTTCTCACCCAAAACTACCAGCCTTCTCCCCCCAAATTGGACATTTTCTTCCAGACATGCCACATTTCTCCCAAATAGATCACATCTTCTCCAAGAAATACCAGCTTTCCTCCTTCAGATAGGACCTTTTCTCCCACAAATACCTGTTTTATCCACAAAAGAGGACAGCTTCTTCAAGAAATGCCATATTTCTCCCAAATAGATCACATCTTCTCCAAGAAATAACAGGTTTCCCCCTTCAAATAGGACCTTTTCACCCAGAAATACCTGTTTTATCCCCAAAATAGGACAGTTTCTTCCAGACATGCCACATTTCTCCCAAATAGATCACATCTTCTCCATGAAATACCACGTTTCCCCCTTCAAATAGGACTTTTTCTCCAACAGATCCCTGTTTGATCCCCAAAAGAGGACAGTTCCTTCCAGAAAGGCCAGATTTCTCGCAAATATATCACATCTTCTCCAAGAAATACCACGTTTCCCCCTACAAGTAGGACCTTTTCACCCACAAATACCTCTTTTATCCCCAAAAGAGGACAGTTTCTTCCAGAAAGGCCACATTTCTTCCTAATAGATCACATCTTCTCCAAGAAATACCAGGGTTCCCCCTTCAAATAGGACCTTGTCACCCACAAATACCTCTTTTATTCCCCAAATTGGACAGTTTCTTCCAGACATGCCTGATTTCTCCCAAATATATCACATCTTCTCCAAGAAATACCACGTTTCCCCCTTCAAATACGACCTTTTCACCCTGTAATACCTCTTTTATCCCCAAAAGAGGACAGTTTCTTCCAGAAATGCCACATTTCTCCCAAATAGATCACATCCTCTCCAAGAAATACCAGGGTTCCCCCTGGAAATAGAACCTTTTCACCCACAAATACCTGTTTCATCCCCAAAATAGGACAGTTTCTTCCAGACATGCCACATTTCTCCCAAATAGATCACATCTTCTCTAAGAAATACCAGGATTCCTCCCGAAATAGGACCTTTTCACCCACAGATACCTCTTTTATCCCCAAAAATTGGACATTTTCTTTCAGAAAGGCCAGATTTCTCCCAAATATATCACATCTTCTCCAAGAAATACCACGTTTCCCCCTTGAAAGAGGACCTTTTCACCCACAAATACCTCTTTTATCCCCAAAATAGGACAGTTTCTTCCAGACATGCCACATTTCTCCCAAATATATCACATCTCCGCCAAGAAATACCAGGATTCCTTCTGAAATACGACATTTTCACCCAGAAATACCTGTTTTATCCCCAAAAGAGGACAGTTTCTTCCAGACACGCAACATTTCTCCCAAATATAGCACATCTTCTCCAAGAAATACCAGGTTTCCCCCTTCAAATTGGACCTTTTCACCCACAAGTACCTGTTTTATCCCCAAAAGAGGACAGTTTCTTCCAGACACGCAACATTTCTCCCAAATATAGCACATCTTCTCCAAGAAATACCAGGTTTCCCCCTTCAAATTGGACCTTTTCACCCACAAATACCTGTTTGATCCCCAAAATAGGACAGATTCTTCCAGAAATGCCAAATTCCTCCCAAATATATCACATCTTCTCCAAGAAATACCAGGTTTCCCCCTTCAAATAGGACCTTTTCTCCCACAAATACTTGTTTTCTCCCCAAAAGAGGACAGTTTCTTCCAGACATGCCACATTTCTCCCAAATATATCACATCTTCTCCAAGAAATACCAGGGTTCCCCCTTGAAATAGGACCTTTTCACCCATAAATACCTCTTTTATCCCCAAAAGAGGACAGTTTCTTCCAGACATGCCACATTTCTCCAAAATATATCACATCTTCTCCAAGAAATACCACGTTTCCCCCTTCAAATAGGACCTTCTCAGCCACAAATACCTGTTTCATCGGCAAAATAGGACAGTTTCTTCCTTACATGCCAAATTTCTCCCAAATAGATCACATCTTCACCAAGAAATACCAGCTTTCCCCCTTCAAATACGACCTTTTCACCCACAAATACGTCTTTTATCCCCAAAAATTGGACAGTTTCTTCCAGACATGCCACATTTCTCCCAAATATATCACATCTTCTCCAAGAAATACCAGGTTTCCCCCTTCAAATCGGAACTTTTCACCCACAAATACCTGTTTTATCCCCAAAAGAGGGCAGTTTCTTCCAGAAAGGCCACATTTCTCCCAAATATATCACATCTTCTCCAAGAAATACCACGTTTCCCCCTTCAAATAGGACCTTTTCACCCACAAATACCTGTTTTATCCCCAAAGCAGGACAGTTTCTTCCAGACATGCCATATTTCTCCCAAATATATCACATCTCCTCCACGAAATACCAGGATTACTCCTGAAATAGGACCTTTTCTCCAACAAATACCAGCCTTCTCCCCCCAAATAGGACATTTTATGCCAGAAATGCCACATTTCTCCCAAATATATCACATCTTCTCCAAGAAATACCACGTTTCCCCCTTCAAATAGGACCTTTTCACCCACAAATACCTCTTTTATCCCTCAAATTGGACAGTTTCTTCCAGACATGCCACATTTCTCCAAAATATATCACATCTCCTCCACGAAATACCAGGTTTCCCCCTTCAAATAGGACCTTTTCACCCACAAATACCTGTTTTATCCCCAAAATAGGACATCTTCTTCCAGACATGCCGCATTTCTCCCAAATATATCACATCTTCTCCAAGAAATACCAGCTTTCCCCCTTGTAATAAGACCTTTTCACCCACAAATACCTCTTTTATCCCCAAAAGAGGACTGTTTCATCAAGAAATGCCAGATTTCTCCCAAATAGATCACATCTTCTCCAAAAAATACCACGTTTCCCCCTTCAAATAGGACCTTTTCACCCACATATACCTGTTTTATCCCCAAAAGAGGACAGTTTCTTCCAGAAATGCCACATTTCTCCCAAATATATCACATCTCCAAGAAATACCAGGGTTTCCCCTTCAAATAGGACCTTTTCTCCCACAAATACCTCTTTTATCCCTTTGTTCCGAGCGACTTTTCGTTTTGGAGTGTTTATCCGATGCTACACTTCAGCATTCTGTGACGAATAAAATAGAAGAGAAAAGCCCCACTAATAAGGCAGCTAGAAGTTCGAGGAGCGACACACGTAGTGCTTTCAGGGAGGACGTTCCAGAAAGTCGAGAGTTGTGGCTTGTTTCCTGCGGAGAAAAAACCCCCTGTTTTCAGGCTATTCAGTAGTCTGCAACTGCAGACTGTCCGGTGTGGTTCAGCGCAAATGCCGCTTTCGAGCCACGAGAGAGGAGGAGCGGCATTCCTATGCCGAGAACGAGCGAATTCAGCCTACTGCATTGCCTGAAAACAGGGGGTTTTTTCTCCGAAGGAAACAAGCCACAACTCTCGACTTTCTGGAACGTCCTCCCTGAAAGCACTATGTGTGTGGCTACTGGACCTTCTAGCTGCCTTATTAGTGGGGCTTTCCTCTCCTATTTTATTCGTCACAGAATGCTGAAGTGTAGCATCGGATAAACACTCCAAAACGAAAAGTCGCTCGGAACAAAGGGATAAAACAGGAATCTGTGGGTGACAAGGTCCAATTTCAGGAGGAAACCTGGTATTTCTTGGAGATGTGATATATTTGGGAGAAATGTGGCATTTCTGGAAGAAACTGTCCTATTTTGGGGATAAAAGAGGTATTTGTGGGTGAAAAAGTCCTATTTGAAGAGGGAAAGCAGGTATTTCTTGGAAAAGATGTGATATATTTGGGAGAAATCTGGCCAATCTGGAAATAACTGTCCTCTTTTGGGGACAAAACATGTATTTGTGGTTGAAAAGGTCCTTTTGAAGGGGGAAACCTGGTATTTCTTGGAGAAGATGTGATATATTTGGGAGAAATGTGGCATGTCTGGAAGAAACTGTCCTCTTTTGGGGATAAAAGAGGTATGTGTGGGTGAAAAGGTCCTATTTGAAGGGGGAAACGTGGTATTTCTTGGAGGAGATGTGATATATTTGGGAGAAATATGGCATTTCTGGAAGAAACTGTCCTCTTTTTGGGATAAAAGAGGTATTTGTGGGTGAAAAGGTCCTATTTAAAGGGGGAAACCTGCTATTTCTTGGAGGAGATGTGATATATTTGGGAGAAATGTGGCATTTCTGGCAGAAACTGTCCTCTTTTGGGGATAAAAGAGGTATTTGTGGTTGAAAAGGTCCTATTTGAAGGGGGAAAGCTGGTAATTCTATGAGATGATGTGATATATTTGGGAGAAATGTGGTATGTCAGGAAGAAACTGTCCCATTTTGGGGATAAAAGAGGTATTTGTGGGTGAAAAGGTCCTATTTGAAGGGGGAAACGTGGCATTTCTTGGAGAAGATGTGATATATTTGGGAGAAATGTGGCATTTCTGGAAGAAACTGTCCTCTTTTGGGGATAAAAGAGGTATTTGTGGGTGAAAAGGTCGTATTTGAAGGGGGAAAGCTGGTATTTCTTGGAGAAGATGTGATATATTTGGGAGAAATGTGGCATTTCTTGAAGAAACTGTCCTCTTTTGGGGACAAAACACGTACTTGTGAATGAAAAGGTCCTATTTGAAGGGGGAAAGCAGGTATTTCTTGGAGAAGATGTGGTATATTTTGGAGAAATGTGGCATTTCTGGAAGAAACTGTCCTCTTTTTGGGATAAAAGAGGTTTTTTTGGGGAAAAGGTCCTATTTGAAGGGGGAAACGTGGTATTTCTTGGAGAAGATGTGATGTATTTGGGAGAAATCTGACATTCCTGGAAGAAACTGTCCTCTTTTGGGGATAAAAGAGGTTATTTTGGGGAAAAGGTCCTCTTTGAAGGGGGAAACGTGGTATTTCTTGGAGGAGATGCGATATATTTGGGAGAAATGTGGCATTTCTGGAAGAAACTGTCCTATTTTGGGGATAAAAGAGGTATTTGTGCGTGAAAAGGTTCTATTTGAAAGGGGAAACCTGGTATTTCTTGGAGAAGATGTGATATATTTGGGAGAAATGTGGCATGTCTGGAAGAAACTGTCCTCTTTTGGGGATAAAAGAGGTATTTGTGGGTGAAAATGTCCTATTTGAAGGGGGAAACGTGGTATTTCTTGGAGAAGATGTGATATATTTGGGAGAAATGTGGCATTTCTGGAAGAAACTGTCCTCTTTTGGGGATAAAAGAGGTATTTGTGGGTGAAAAGGTCCTATTTGAAAGGGGAAACGTGGTATTTCTTGGAGAAGATGTGATCTATTTGGGAGAAATGTGGCATGTCTGGAAGAAACTGTCCTCTTTTGGGGATAAAAGAGGTTTTTTTGGGGAAAAGGTCCTATAAGAAGGGGGAAACGTGGTATTTCTTGGAGAAGATGTGATATATTTGGGAGAAATGTGGCCTTCCTGGAAGAAACTGTCCTCTTATGGGGATAGACCAGGTATTTGTTGGTGAAAAGGTCCTATTTCCAGGGGAAAACCTGGTATTTCTTGGAGGAGATGTGATATATTTTGGAGAAATGTGGCATTTCTGGAAGAAACTGTCCTATTTTGGGGATCAAAGAGGTATATGTGGGTGAAAAGGACCTATATGAAGGGGGAATCCTGGTATTTCTTGGAGAAGATGTGATCTATTTGGGAGAAATGTGGCATTTCTGGAAGAAACTGTCCTCTTTTGGGGATAAAAGAGGTATTTGATGGAGAAAAGGTCCTATTTGAAGGGGGAAAGCTGGTATTTCTTGGAGAAGATGTGATATATTTGGGAGAAATGTGGCATGTCTGGAAGAAACTGTCCTCTTTTGGGGATAAAACAGGTACTTGTGGGTGAAAAGGTCCTATTTGAAGTGGGAAAGCTGGTATTTCTTGGAGAAGATGGTATATATTTGGCAGAAATCAGGCATTTCTGGAAGAAACTGTCCTATTTTGGGGATAAAAGAATTTTTTGTGGGAGAAAAGGTCCTATTTGAAGGGGGAAACCTGGTATTTCTTGGAGAAGATGTGATATGTTTGGGAGAAATGTGGTATTTGTGGTAGAAACTGTCCTATTTTGGGGATAAAAGTGGTATTTGTGGGTGATAAGGTCCTATTTGAAGGGGGAAACCTGGTATTTCTTGGAGAAGATGTGATATATTTGGGAGAAATGTGGCATTTCTGGAAGAAAATGTCCTATTTGGGGGGAGAAGGCTGCTATTTGTGGTTGAAAAGGTCCTCTTTCAGGAGGAATCCTGGTATTTCTTGAAGGAGATGTGATATATTTGGGAGAAATGTGGCATTTCTGGCAGAAACTGTCCTCTTTTGGGGATAAAAGAGGTATTTGTGGTTGAAAAGGTCCTATTTGAAGGGGGAAAGCTGGTAATTCTATGAGATGATGTGATATATTTGGGAGAAATGTGGTATGTCAGGAAGAAACTGTCCCATTTTGGGGATAAAAGAGGTATTTGTGGGTGAAAAGGTCCTATTTGAAGGGGGAAACGTGGCATTTCTTGGAGAAGATGTGATATATTTGGGAGAAATGTGGCATTTCTGGAAGAAACTGTCCTCTTTTGGGGATAAAAGAGGTATTTGTGGGAGAAAAGGTCGTATTTGAAGGGGGAAAGCTGGTATTTCTTGGAGAAGATGTGATATATTTGGGAGAAATGTGGCATTTCTTGAAGAAACTGTCCTCTTTTGGGGACAAAACACGTACTTGTGAATGAAAAGGTCCTATTTGAAGGGGGAAAGCAGGTATTTCTTGGAGAAGATGTGGTATATTTTGGAGAAATGTGGCATTTCTGGAAGAAACTGTCCTCTTTTTGGGATAAAAGAGGTTTTTTTGGGGAAAAGGTCCTATTTGAAGGGGGAAACGTGGTATTTCTTGGAGAAGATGTGATCTATTTGGGAGAAATGTGGCATTTCTGGAAGAAACTGTCCCCTTTTGGGGATAAAAGAGGTATTTGATGGAGAAAAGGTCCTATTTGAAGGGGGAAACGTGGTATTTCTTGGAGGAGATGCGATATATTTGGGAGAAATGTGGCATTTCTGGAAGAAACTGTCCTATTTTGGGGATAAAAGAGGTATTTGTGCGTGAAAAGGTTCTATTTGAAAGGGGAAACCTGGTATTTCTTGGAGAAGATGTGATATATTTGGGAGAAATGTGGCATGTCTGGAAGAAACTGTCCTCTTTTGAGGATAAAAGAGGTATTTGTGGGTGAAAAGGTCCTATTTGAAGGGGGAAACGTGGTATTTCTTGGAGAAGATGTGATATATTTGGGAGAAATGTGGCATTTCTGGAAGAAACTGTCCTCTTTTGGGGATAAAAGAGGTATTTGTGGGTGAAAAGGTCCTATTTGAAAGGGGAAACGTGGTATTTCTTGGAGAAGATGTGATCTATTTGGGAGAAATGTGGCATGTCTGGAAGAAACTGTCCTCTTTTGGGGATAAAAGAGGTTTTTTTGGGGAAAAGGTCCTATTTGAAGGGGGAAACGTGGTATTTCTTGGAGAAGATGTGATATATTTGGGAGAAATGTGGCCTTCCTGGAAGAAACTGTCCTCTTATGGGGATAGACCAGGTATTTGTTGGTGAAAAGGTCCTATTTCCAGGGGAAAACCTGGTATTTCTTGGAGAAGATGTGATATATTTTGGAGAAATGTGGCATTTCTGGAAGAAACTGTCCTATTTTGGGGATCAAAGAGGTATATGTGGGTGAAAAGGACCTATATGAAGGGGGAATCCTGGTATTTCTTGGAGAAGATGTGATCTATTTGGGAGAAATGTGGCATTTCTGGAAGAAACTGTCCTCTTTTGGGGATAAAAGAGGTATTTGATGGAGAAAAGGTCGTATTTGAAGGGGGAAAGCTGGTATTTCTTGGAGAAGATGTGATATATTTGGGAGAAATGTGGCATGTCTGGAAGAAACTGTCCTCTTTTGGGGATAAAGCAGGTACTTGTGGGTGAAAAGGTCCTATTTGAAGGGGGAAAGCTGGTATTTCTTGGAGAAGATGATATATATTTGGCAGAAATCAGGCATTTCTGGAAGAAACTGTCCTATTTTGGGGATAAAAGAATTTTTTGTGGGAGAAAAGGTCCTATTTGAAGGGGGAAACCTGGTATTTCTTGGAGAAGATGTGATATGTTTGGGAGAAATGTGGTATTTGTGGTAGAAACTGTCCTATTTTGGGGATAAAAGTGGTATTTGTGGGTGATAAGGTCCTATTTGAAGGGGGAAACCTGGTATTTCTTGGAGAAGATGTGATATATTTGGGAGAAATATGGCATTTCTGGAAGAAAATGTCCTATTTGGGGGGAGAAGGCTGCTATTTGTGGTTGAAAAGGTCCTCTTTCAGGAGGAATCCTGGTATTTCTTGAAGGAGATGTGATATATTTGGGAGAAATGTGGCATTTCTGGAAGAAACTGTCCTCTTTTGGGGATAAAAGAGGTATTTGTGGGTGAAAAGGTCCTATTTGAAGGGGGAACGCTGGTAATTCTATGAGAAGATGTGATATGTTTGGGAGAAATGTGCCATTTCTGGAAGAAACTGTCCTCTTTTGGGGATAAAACAGGTATTTGTGGGTGAAAAGGTCCTATTTGAAGGGGAAACCTGGTAATTCTATGAGATGATGTGATATATTTGGGAGAAATGTGGTATGTCAGGAAGAAACTGTCTCATTTTGGGGATAAAAGAGGTATTTGTGGGTGAAAAGGTCCTATTTGAAGGGGGAAACGTGGTATTTCTTGGAGAAGATGTGATATATTTGGGAGAAATGTGGCATGTCTGGAAGAAACTGTCCTCTTTTGGGGATAAAAGAGGTTTTATTGGGGAAAAGGTCCTATTTGAAGGGGGAAACGTGGTATTTCTTGGAGGAGATGTGATATGTTTAAGAGAAATGTGCCATTTCTGGAAGAAACTGTCCTCTTTTGGGGAAAAAACAGGTATTTGTGGGTGAAAAGGTCCTATTTGAAGGTAGAAACCTGATATTTCTTGGAGAAGATGTGATATATTTGGGAGAAATGTGGCATTTCTGGAAGAAACTGTCCTTTTCTGGGGATAAAAGAGGTATTTGTGGGTGAAAAGGTCCTATTTGAAGGGGGAAACCTGGTATTTCTTGGAGAAGATGTGATCTATTTGGGAGAAATCTGGCATTTCTGGAAGAAACTGTCCTATTAAAGGGGGAGAAGCCTGCTATTAGTGGGTGAAAAGGTCCTATTTGAAGGGGGAAACCTGGTATTTCTTGGAGAAGATGTGATATATTTGGGAGAAATGTGGCATGTCCGGAAGAAACTGTCCTCTTTTGGGGATAAAAGAGGTATTTGTGGGGAAAAGGTCCTATTTGAAGGGGGAAACGTGGCATTTCTTGGAGAAGATGTGATATATTTGGGAGAAATGTGGCATGTCTGGAAGAAACTGTCCTCTTTTGGGGATAAAAGAGGTATTTGTGGGTGAAAACGTTGTATTTGAAGGGGGAAAGCTGGTATTTCTTGGAGAAGATGTGATATATTTGGGAGAAATGTGGCATTTCTGGAAGAAACTGTCCTATTTTGGGGATAAAAGAGGTATTAGTGGGTGAAAACGTTGTATTTCAACGGGGAAACCTGTTATTTCTTGGAGAAGATGTGATATATTTGGGAGAAATGTGGCATTTCTGGAAGAAACTGTCCTCTTTTGGGGATAAAAGAGGTATTTGTGGGTGAAAAGGTCCTATTTGAAGGGGGAAACGTGGTATTTCTTGGAGAAGATGTGATCTATTTGGGAGAAATCTGGCATTTCTGGAAGAAACTGTCCTATTTTGGGGATAAAAGAGGTATTTGTGGGTGATAAGGTCCTATTTGAAGGGGGAACTCTGGCATTTCTTGGAGAAGATGTGATATACTTGGGAGAAATGTGGCATTTCTGGAAGAAACTGTCCTATTTTGGGGATAAAACAGGTATTTGTGGGTGAAAAGGTCCTATTTGAAGGGGGAAACCTGGAATTTCTTGGAGAAGAGGTGATATATTTGGGAGAAATATGGCATGTCTGGAAGAAACTGTCCTATTTGGGGGATAAAAGAGGTATTTGTGGCAGAAAAGTTCCTATTTGAAGGGGGAAAGCTGGAATTTCTTGGAGAAGATGTGATCTATTTGGGAGAAATGTGGCCTTTCTGGAAGAAAATGTCCAATTTGGGGGGAGAAGGCTTGTAGTTTTGGGTGAGAAGGTCCTATTTCAGGAGGAATCCTGGCATTTCTTGGAGAAGATGTGATATATTTGGGAGAAATGTGGCCTTTCTGGAAGAAACTGTCCTCTTTTGGGGATAAAAGAGGTATTAGTGGTTGAAAAGGTCCTATTTGAAGGGGAAACCTGGTATTTCTTGGAGAAGATGATATATATTTGAGAGAAATGTGGCCTTTCCGGAAGAAACTGTCCTCTTTTGGGGATAAAAGAGGTATTTCATGGAGAAAAGTTCCTAATTCAAGGGGGAAACCTGGTATTTCTTGGAGAAGATGTGATATATTTGGGAGAAATGTATCATTTCTGGAAGAAAGTGTCCTGTTTTGGGGATAAAAGAGGTATTTGTGGGAGAAAAGGTCCTATTTGAAGGGGGAAAGCTGGTATTTCTTGGAGGAGATGTGATATATTTGGGAGAAATGTGACATGCCTGGATGAAACTGTCCTATTTTGGGGATCAAAGAGGTATTAGTGGTTGAAAAGGTCCTATTTGAAGGGGGAAACGTGGTATTTCTTGGAGAAGATGTGATCTATTTGGGAGAAATGTGGCATGTCTGGAAGAAACTGTCCTATTTGGGGGAGAAGCCTGCTATTAGTGGGTGAAAAGGTCGTATTTGAAGGGGGAAAGCTGGTATTTCTTGGAGAAGATGTGATATATTTGGGAGAAATGTGGCATTTCTGGAAGAAACTGTCCTATTTTGGGGATAAAAGAGGTATTTGTGGGTGAAAAGGTCCTATTTGAAGGGGGAAACGTGGTATTTCTTGGAGAAGATGTGATATGTTTGGGAGAAATGTGGCATTTCTGGAAGAAACTGTCCTATTTGGGGGGAGAAGGCTGGTATTTGTGGGAGAAATGGTCCTATTTGAAGGGGGAAACCTGGTATTTCTTGGAGAAGATGTGATATATTTGGGAGAAATGTGGCATGTCTGGAAGAAACTGTCCTATTTGAGGGATAAAGAGGTATTTGTGGGTGAAAAGGTCCTATTTGAAGGGGGAAAGCTGGTATTTCTTGGAGAAGATGTGATATATTTGGGATAAATGTGGCATGTCTGGCAGAAACTGTCCTATTTGGGGGATAAAACAGGTATTTGTGGGAGAAAAGGTCCTATTTGAAGGGGGAAAGCTGGTATTTCATGGAGAAGATGTGATATATTTGGGAGAAATGTGGCATGTCTGGAAGAAAATGTCCTATTTGGGGGGAGAAGGCTGGTAGTTTTGGGTGAGAAGGTCCTCTTTCAGGAGGAATCCTGGCATTTCTTGGAGAAGATGTGATATATTTGGGAGAAATGTGGCATTTCTGGAAGAAAATGTCCTCTTTTGGGGATAAAACAGGTATTTCATGGAGAAAAGGTCCTAATTGAAGGGGGAAACCTGGTATTTCTTGGAGGAGTTGTGATATATTTGGGAGAAATGTGGCATTTCTGGAAGAAACTGTCCTCTTTTGGGGATAAAAGAGGTATTTGTGGGAGAAAAGGTCCTATTTGAAGGGGGAACCCTGGTATTTCTTGGAGAAGATGTGATATATTTGGGAGAAATGTGGCATGTCTGGAAGAAACTGTCCTCTTTTGTGGATAAAAGAGGTATTTGTGGGTGAGAAGGTCCTATTTGAAGGGGGAAAGCTGGTATTTCTTGGAGAAGATGTGATATATTTGGGAGAAATCTGGCATTCCTGGAAGAAACTGTCCTATTTTGGGGATAAAAGAGGTTTTTTTGGGGAAAAGGTCCTATTTGAAGGGGGAAACGTGGTATTTCTTGGAGAAGATGTGATATATTTGGGAGAAATGTGGCATTTCTGGAAGAAACTGTCATCTTATGGGGATAGAACAGGTATTTGTGGGTGAAAAGGTCCTATTTGAAGGGGGAAACGTGGTATTTCTTGGAGGAGATGTGATATATTTGGGAGAAATGTGGCATGTCTGGAAGAAAATGTCCTATTTGTGGGGAGAAGGGTGGTATTTGTGGGAGAAAAGTTCCTATTTCAGGAGGAATCCTGGTATTTCTTGGAGGAGATGTGATATGTTTGGGAGAAATGTGCCATTTCTGGAAGAAACTGTCCTCTTTTGGGGATAAAAGAGGTATTTGTGGGTGAAAAGGTCCTATTTGAAGGGGGAAACGTGGTATTTCTTGGAGAAGATGTGATCTATTTGGGAGAAATGTGGCATTTCTGGAAGAAACTGTCCTCTTTTGGGGATAAAAGAGGTATTTGTGTTTGAAAAGATACTATTTGAAGGGGGAACCCTGGTATTTCTTGGAGAAGATGAGATATATTTGGGAGAAATGTGGCATTTCTGGAAGAAACTGTCCTCTTTTGGGGATAAAAGAGGTATTTGTGGGTGAAAAGGTCCTATTTGAAGGGGGAAAGCTGGTATTTCTTGGAGAAGATGTGATATATTTGGGAGAAATGTGGCATGTCTGGAAAAAACTGTCCTCTTTTGGGGATAAAAGAGGTATTTGTGGGTGAGAAGGTCCTATTTGAAGGGGGAAAGCTGGTATTTCTTGGAGAAGATGTGATATATTTGGGAGAAATGTGGCATGTCTGGAAGAAACTGTCCTCTTTTGGGGATAAAAGAGGTTTTTTTTGGGAAAAGGTCCTATTTGAAGGGGGAAACGTGGTATTTCTTGGAGAAGATGTGGTATATTTGGGAGAAATGTGGCATTTCTGGAAGAAACTGTCCTCTTTTGGGGATAAAAGAGGTATTTGTGGGAGAAAAGGTCCTATTTGAAGTAGGAAAGCTGGTATTTCTTGAAGGAGATGTGATATATTTGGGAGAAATGTGACATGCCTGGAAGAAACTGTCCTATTTTGGGGATCAAAGAGGTATTAGTGGTTGAAAAGGTCCTATTTGAAGGGGGAAACGTGGTATTTCTTGGAGAAGATGTGATCTATTTGGGAGAAATGTGGCATTTCTGGAAGAAACTGTCCTCTTTTGGGGATAAAAGAGGTATTTGTGGTTGAAAAGGTCATATTTGAAGGGGGAAAGCTGGTATTTCTTGGAGAAGATGTGATATATTTGGGAGAAATGTGGCATTTATTGAAGAAACTGTCCTCTTTTGGGGACAAAACACGTACTTGTGAATGAAAAGGTCCTATTTGAAGGGGGAAAGCAGGTATTTCTTGGAGAAGATGTGGTATATTTTGGAGAAATTTGGCATTTCTGGAAGAAACTGTCCTCTTTTGGGGATAAAAGAGGTTTTTTTGGAGAAAAGGTCCTATTTGAAGGGGGAAACGTGGTATTTCTTGGAGAAGATGTGATATATTTGGGAGAAATCCGGCATTCCTGGAAGAAACTGTCCTCTTTTGGGGATAAAAGAGGTTTTATTGGGGAAAAGGTCCTATTTGAAGGGGGAAACGTGGTATTTCTTGGAGGAGATGTGATATGTTTAAGAGAAATGTGCCATTTCTGGAAGAAACTGTCCTCTTTTGGGGAAAAAACAGGTATTTGTGGGTTAAAAGGTCCTATTTGAAGGTAGAAACCTGATATTTCTTGGAGAAGATGTGATATATTTGGGAGAAATGTGGCATTTCTGGAAGAAACTGTCCTTTTCTGGGGATAAAAGAGGTATTTGTGGGTGAAAAGGTCCTATTTGAAGGGGGAAACCTGGTATTTCTTGGAGAAGATGTGATCTATTTGGGAGAAATCTGGCATTTCTGGAAGAAACTGTCCTATTAAAGGGGGAGAAGCCTGCTATTAGTGGGTGAAAAGGTCCTATTTGAAGGGGGAAACCTGGTATTTCTTGGAGAAGATGTGATATATTTGGGAGAAATGTGGCATGTCCGGAAGAAACTGTCCTCTTTTGGGGATAAAAGAGGTATTTGTGGGAGAAAAGGTCCTATTTGAAGGGGGAAACGTGGCATTTCTTGGAGAAGATGTGATATATTTGGGAGAAATGTGGCATGTCTGGAAGAAACTGTCCTCTTTTGGGGATAAAAGAGGTATTTGTGGGTGAAAACGTTGTATTTGAAGGGGGAAAGCTGGTATTTCTTGGAGAAGATGTGATATATTTGGGAGAAATGTGGCATTTCTGGAAGAAACTGTCCTATTTTGGGGATAAAAGAGGTATTAGTGGGTGAAAACGTTGTATTTCAACGGGGAAACCTGTTATTTCTTGGAGAAGATGTGATATATTTGGGAGAAATGTGGCATTTCTGGAAGAAACTGTCCTCTTTTGGGGATAAAAGAGGTATTTGTGGGTGAAAAGGTCCTATTTGAAGGGGGAAACGTGGTATTTCTTGGAGAAGATGTGATCTATTTGGGAGAAATCTGGCATTTCTGGAAGAAACTGTCCTATTTTGGGGATAAAAGAGGTATTTGTGGGTGATAAGGTCCTATTTGAAGGGGGAACTCTGGTATTTCTTGGAGAAGAGGTGATATATTTGGGAGAAATGTGGCATGTCTGGAAGAAACTGTCCTATTTGGGGGATAAAAGAGGTATTTGTGGCAGAAAAGTTCCTATTTGAAGGGGGAAAGCTGGAATTTCTTGGAGAAGATGTGATCTATTTGGGAGAAATGTGGCCTTTCTGGAAGAAAATGTCCAATTTGGGAGGAGAAGGCTTGTAGTTTTGGGTGAGAAGGTCCTATTTCAGGAGGAATCCTGGCATTTCTTGGAGAAGATGTGATATATTTGGGAGAAATGTGGCCTTTCTGGAAAAAAACTGTCCTCTTTTGGGGATAAAAGAGGTATTAGTGGTTGAAAAGGTCCTATTTGAAGGGGAAACCTGGTATTTCTTGGAGAAGATGATATATATTTGAGAGAAATGTGGCCTTTCCGGAAGAAACTGTCCTCTTTTGGGGATAAAAGAGGTATTTCATGGAGAAAAGTTCCTAATTCAAGGGGGAAACCTGGTATTTCTTGGAGAAGATGTGATATATTTGGGAGAAATGTATCATTTCTGGAAGAAAGTGTCCTGTTTTGGGGATAAAAGAGGTATTTGTGGGAGAAAAGGTCCTATTTGAAGGGGGAAAGCTGGTATTTCTTGAAGGAGATGTGATATATTTGGGAGAAATGTGACATGCCTGGATGAAACTGTCCTATTTTGGGGATCAAAGAGGTATTAGTGGTTGAAAAGGTCCTATTTGAAGGGGGAAACGTGGTATTTCTTGGAGAAGATGTGATCTATTTGGGAGAAATGTGGCATGTCTGGAAGAAACTGTCCTATTTGGGGGAGAAGCCTGCTATTAGTGGGTGAAAAGGTCGTATTTGAAGGGGGAAAGCTGGTATTTCTTGGAGAAGATGTGATATGTTTGGGAGAAATGTGGCATTTCTGGAAGAAACTGTCCTATTTGGGGGGAGAAGGCTGGTATTTGTGGGAGAAATGGTCCTATTTGAAGGGGGAAACCTGGTATTTCTTGGAGAAGATGTGATATATTTGGGAGAAATGTGGCATGTCTGGAAGAAACTGTCCTATTTGAGGTATAAAGAGGTATTTGTGGGTGAAAAGGTCCTATTTGAAGGGGGAAAGCTGGTATTTCTTGGAGAAGATGTGATATATTTGGGATAAATGTGGCATGTCTGGCAGAAACTGTCCTATTTGGGGGATAAAACAGGTATTTGTGGGAGAAAAGGTCCTATTTGAAGGGGGAAAGCTGGTATTTCATGGAGAAGATGTGATATATTTGGGAGAAATGTGGCATGTCTGGAAGAAAATGTCCTATTTGGGGGGAGAAGGCTGGTAGTTTTGGGTGAGAAGGTCCTCTTTCAGGAGGAATCCTGGCATTTCTTGGAGAAGATGTGATATATTTGGGAGAAATGTGGCATTTCTGGAAGAAAATGTCCTCTTTTGGGGATAAAACAGGTATTTCATGGAGAAAAGGTCCTAATTGAAGGGGGAAACCTGGTATTTCTTGGAGGAGTTGTGATATATTTGGGAGAAATGTGGCATTTCTGGAAGAAACTGTCCTCTTTTGGGGATAAAAGAGGTATTTGTGGGAGAAAAGGTCCTATTTGAAGGGGGAACCCTGGTATTTCTTGGAGAAGATGTGATATATTTGGGAGAAATGTGGCATGTCTGGAAGAAACTGTCCTCTTTTGTGGATAAAAGAGGTATTTGTGGGTGAGAAGGTCCTATTTGAAGGGGGAAAGCTGGTATTTCTTGGAGAAGATGTGATATATTTGGGAGAAATCTGGCATTCCTGGAAGAAACTGTCCTATTTTGGGGATAAAAGAGGTTTTTTTGGGGAAAAGGTCCTATTTGAAGGGGGAAACGTGGTATTTCTTGGAGAAGATGTGATATATTTGGGAGAAATGTGGCATTTCTGGAAGAAACTGTCCTCTTATGGGGATAGAACAGGTATTTGTGGGTGAAAAGGTCCTATTTGAAGGGGGAAACGTGGTATTTCTTGGAGGAGATGTGATATATTTGGGAGAAATGTGGCATGTCTGGAAGAAAATGTCCTATTTGTGGGGAGAAGGGTGGTATTTGTGGGAGAAAAGTTCCTATTTCAGGAGGAATCCTGGTATTTCTTGGAGGAGATGTGATATGTTTGGGAGAAATGTGCCATTTCTGGAAGAAACTGTCCTCTTTTGGGGATAAAAGAGGTATTTGTGGGTGAAAAGGTCCTATTTGAAGGGGGAAACGTGGTATTTCTTGGAGAAGATGTGATCTATTTGGGAGAAATGTGGCATTTCTGGAAGAAACTGTCCTCTTTTGGGGATAAAAGAGGTATTTGTGTTTGAAAAGATACTATTTGAAGGGGGAACCCTGGTATTTCTTGGAGAAGATGTGATATATTTGGGAGAAATGTGGCATTTCTGGAAGAAACTGTCCTCTTTTGGGGATAAAAGAGGTATTTGTGGGTGAAAAGTTCCTATTTGAAGGGGGAACCCTGGTATTTCTTGGAGAAGATGTGATATATTTGGGAGAAATGTGGCATGTCTGGAAAAAACTGTCCTCTTTTGGGGATAAAAGAGGTATTTGTGGGTGAGAAGGTCCTATTTGAAGGGGGAAAGCTGGTATTTCTTGGAGAAGATGTGATATATTTGGGAGAAATGTGGCATGTCTGGAAGAAACTGTCCTCTTTTGGGGATAAAAGAGGTTTTTTTTGGGAAAAGGTCCTATTTGAAGGGGGAAACGTGGTATTTCTTGGAGAAGATGTGCTATATTTGGGAGAAATGTGGCATTTCTGGAAGAAACTGTCCTCTTTTGGGGATAAAAGAGGTATTTGTGGGAGAAAAGGTCCTATTTGAAGTAGGAAAGCTGGTATTTCTTGAAGGAGATGTGATATATTTGGGAGAAATGTGACATGCCTGGAAGAAACTGTCGTATTTTGGGCATAAAACAGGTATTAGTGGTTGAAAAGGTCCTATTTGAAGGGGGAAACGTGGTATTTCTTGGAGAAGATGTGATCTATTTGGGAGAAATGTGGCATTTCTGGAAGAAACTGTCCTCTTTTGGGGATAAAAGAGGTATGTGTGGTTGAAAAGGTCATATTTGAAGGGGGAAAGCTGGTATTTCTTGGAGAAGATGTGATATATTTGGGAGAAATGTGGCATTTATTGAAGAAACTGTCCTCTTTTGGGGACAAAACACGTACTTGTGAATGAAAAGGTCCTATTTGAAGGGGGAAAGCAGGTATTTCTTGGAGAAGATGTGGTATATTTTGGAGAAATGTGGCATTTCTGGAAGAAACTGTCCTCTTTTGGGGATAAAAGAGGTTTTTTTGGGGAAAAGGTCCTATTTGAAGGGGGAAACGTGGTATTTCTTGGAGAAGATGTGATATATTTGGGAGAAATGTGGCATGTCTGGAAGAAACTGTCCTCTTTTGGGGATAAAAGAGGTTTTATTGGGGAAAAGGTCCTATTTGAAGGGGGAAACGTGGTATTTCTTGGAGGAGATGTGATATGTTTAAGAGAAATGTGCCATTTCTGGAAGAAACTGTCCTCTTTTGGGGAAAAAACAGGTATTTGTGGGTGAAAAGGTCCTATTTGAAGGTAGAAACCTGATATTTCTTGGAGAAGATGTGATATATTTGGGAGAAATGTGGCATTTCTGGAAGAAACTGTCCTTTTCTGGGGATAAAAGAGGTATTTGTGGGTGAAAAGGTCCTATTTGAAGGGGGAAACCTGGTATTTCTTGGAGAAGATGTGATCTATTTGGGAGAAATCTGGCATTTCTGGAAGAAACTGTCCTATTAAAGGGGGAGAAGCCTGCTATTAGTGGGTGAAAAGGTCCTATTTGAAGGGGGAAACCTGGTATTTCTTGGAGAAGATGTGATATATTTGGGAGAAATGTGGCATGTCCGGAAGAAACTGTCCTCTTTTGGGGATAAAAGAGGTATTTGTGGGAGAAAAGGTCCTATTTGAAGGGGGAAACGTGGCATTTCTTGGAGAAGATGTGATATATTTGGGAGAAATGTGGCATGTCTGGAAGAAACTGTCCTCTTTTGGGGATAAAAGAGGTATTTGTGGGTGAAAACGTTGTATTTGAAGGGGGAAAGCTGGTATTTCTTGGAGAAGATGTGATATATTTGGGAGAAATGTGGCATGTCTGGAAGAAACTGTCCTATTTTGGGGATAAAAGAGGTATTAGTGGGTGAAAACGTTGTATTTCAACGGGGAAACCTGTTATTTCTTGGAGAAGATGTGATATATTTGGGAGAAATGTGGCATTTCTGGAAGAAACTGTCCTCTTTTGGGGATAAAAGAGGTATTAGTGGGTGAAAAGGTCCTATTTGAAGGGGGAAACCTGGTATTTCTTGGAGAAGATGTGATCTATTTGGGAGAAATGTGGCATTTCTGGAAGAAACTGTCCTATTTTGGGGATAAAAGAGGTATTTGTGGGTGATAAGGTCCTATTTGAAGGGGGAACTCTGGTATTTCTTGGAGAAGATGTGATATATTTGGGAGAAATGTGGCATTTCTGGAAGAAACTGTCCTATTTTGGGGATAAAACAGGTATTTGTGGGTGAAAAGGTCCTATTTGAAGGGGGAAACCTGGTATTTCTTGGAGAAGAGGTGATATATTTGGGAGAAATGTGGCATGTCTGGAAGAAACTGTCCTATTTGGGGGATAAAAGAGGTATTTGTGGCAGAAAAGTTCCTATTTGAAGGGGGAAAGCTGGAATTTCTTGGAGAAGATGTGATCTATTTGGGAGAAATGTGGCCTTTCTGGAAGAAAATGTCCAATTTGGGGGGAGAAGGCTTGTAGTTTTGGGTGAGAAGGTCCTATTTCAGGAGGAATCCTGGCATTTCTTGGAGAAGATGTGATATATTTGGGAGAAATGTGGCCTTTCTGGAAGAAACTGTCCTATTTTGGGGATAAAAGAGGTATTAGTGGTTGAAAAGGTCCTATTTGAAGGGGAAACCTGGTATTTCTTGGAGAAGATGATATATATTTGAGAGAAATGTGGCCTTTCCGGAAGAAACTGTCCTCTTTTGGGGATAAAAGAGGTATTTCATGGAGAAAAGTTCCTAATTCAAGGGGGAAACCTGGTATTTCTTGGAGAAGATGTGATATATTTGGGAGAAATGTATCATTTCTGGAAGAAAGTGTCCTGTTTTGGGGATAAAAGAGGTATTTGTGGGAGAAAAGGTCCTATTTGAAGGGGGAAAGCTGGTATTTCTTGGAGGAGATGTGATATATTTGGGAGAAATGTGACATGCCTGGATGAAACTGTCCTATTTTGGGGATCAAAGAGGTATTAGTGGTTGAAAAGGTCCTATTTGAAGGGGGAAACGTGGTATTTCTTGGAGAAGATGTGATCTATTTGGGAGAAATGTGGCATGTCTGGAAGAAACTGTCCTATTTGGGGGAGAAGCCTGCTATTAGTGGGTGAAAACGTCGTATTTGAAGGGGGAAAGCTGGTATTTCTTGGAGAAGATGTGATATATTTGGGAGAAATGTGGCATTTCTGGAAGAAACTGTCCTTTTCTGGGGATAAAAGAGGTATTTGTGGGTGAAAAGGTCCTATTTGAAGGGGGAAACCTGGTATTTCTTGGAGAAGATGTGATCTATTTGGGAGAAATCTGGCATTTCTGGAAGAAACTGTCCTATTAAAGGGGGAGAAGCCTGCTATTAGTGGGTGAAAAGGTCCTATTTGAAGGGGGAAACGTGGTATTTCTTGGAGAAGATGTGATATATTTGGGAGAAATGTGGCATGTCTGGAAGAAAATGTCCTATTTGTGGGGAGAAGGGTGGTATTTGTGGGAGAAAAGTTCCTATTTCAGGAGGAATCCTGGTATTTCTTGGAGGAGATGTGATATGTTTGGGAGAAATGTGCCATTTCTGGAAGAAACTGTCCTCTTTTGGGGATAAAAGAGGTATTTGTGGGTGAAAAGGTCCTATTTGAAGGGGGAAACGTGGTATTTCTTGGAGAAGATGTGATCTATTTGGGAGAAATGTGGCATTTCTGGAAGAAACTGTCCTCTTTTGGGGATAAAAGAGGTATTTGTGTTTGAAAAGATACTATTTGAAGGGGGAACCCTGGTATTTCTTGGAGAAGATGTGATATATTTGGGAGAAATGTGGCATTTCTGGAAGAAACTGTCCTCTTTTGGGGATAAAAGAGGTATTTGTGGGTGAAAAGTTCCTATTTGAAGGGGGAACCCTGGTATTTCTTGGAGAAGATGTGATATATTTGGGAGAAATGTGGCATGTCTGGAAAAAACTGTCCTCTTTTGGGGATAAAAGAGGTATTTGTGGGTGAGAAGGTCCTATTTGAAGGGGGAAAGCTGGTATTTCTTGGAGAAGATGTGATATATTTGGGAGAAATGTGGCATGTCTGGAAGAAACTGTCCTCTTTTGGGGATAAAAGAGGTTTTTTTTGGGAAAAGGTCCTATTTGAAGGGGGAAACGTGGTATTTCTTGGAGAAGATGTGCTATATTTGGGAGAAATGTGGCATTTCTGGAAGAAACTGTCCTCTTTTGGGGATAAAAGAGGTATTTGTGGGAGAAAAGGTCCTATTTGAAGTAGGAAAGCTGGTATTTCTTGAAGGAGATGTGATATATTTGGGAGAAATGTGACATGCCTGGAAGAAACTGTCGTATTTTGGGCATAAAACAGGTATTAGTGGTTGAAAAGGTCCTATTTGAAGGGGGAAACGTGGTATTTCTTGGAGAAGATGTGATCTATTTGGGAGAAATGTGGCATTTCTGGAAGAAACTGTCCTCTTTTGGGGATAAAAGAGGTATGTGTGGTTGAAAAGGTCATATTTGAAGGGGGAAAGCTGGTATTTCTTGGAGAAGATGTGATATATTTGGGAGAAATGTGGCATTTATTGAAGAAACTGTCCTCTTTTGGGGACAAAACACGTACTTGTGAATGAAAAGGTCCTATTTGAAGGGGGAAAGCAGGTATTTCTTGGAGAAGATGTGGTATATTTTGGAGAAATGTGGCATTTCTGGAAGAAACTGTCCTCTTTTGGGGATAAAAGAGGTTTTTTTGGGGAAAAGGTCCTATTTGAAGGGGGAAACGTGGTATTTCTTGGAGAAGATGTGATATATTTGGGAGAAATGTGGCATGTCTGGAAGAAACTGTCCTCTTTTGGGGATAAAAGAGGTTTTATTGGGGAAAAGGTCCTATTTGAAGGGGGAAACGTGGTATTTCTTGGAGGAGATGTGATATGTTTAAGAGAAATGTGCCATTTCTGGAAGAAACTGTCCTCTTTTGGGGAAAAAACAGGTATTTGTGGGTGAAAAGGTCCTATTTGAAGGTAGAAACCTGATATTTCTTGGAGAAGATGTGATATATTTGGGAGAAATGTGGCATTTCTGGAAGAAACTGTCCTTTTCTGGGGATAAAAGAGGTATTTGTGGGTGAAAAGGTCCTATTTGAAGGGGGAAACCTGGTATTTCTTGGAGAAGATGTGATCTATTTGGGAGAAATCTGGCATTTCTGGAAGAAACTGTCCTATTAAAGGGGGAGAAGCCTGCTATTAGTGGGTGAAAAGGTCCTATTTGAAGGGGGAAACCTGGTATTTCTTGGAGAAGATGTGATATATTTGGGAGAAATGTGGCATGTCCGGAAGAAACTGTCCTCTTTTGGGGATAAAAGAGGTATTTGTGGGGAAAAGGTCCTATTTGAAGGGGGAAACGTGGTATTTCTTGGAGAAGATGTGATCTATTTGGGAGAAATGTGGCATGTCTGGAAGAAACTGTCCTCTTTTGGGGATAAAAGAGGTATTTGTGGGTGATAAGGTCCTATTTGAAGGGGGAACTCTGGTATTTCTTGGAGAAGATGTGATATACTTGGGAGAAATGTGGCATTTCTGGAAGAAACTGTCCTATTTTGGGGATAAAACAGGTATTTGTGGGTGAAAAGGTCCTATTTGAAGGGGGAAACCTGGAATTTCTTGGAGAAGAGGTGATATATTTGGGAGAAATATGGCATGTCTGGAAGAAACTGTCCTATTTGGGGGATAAAAGAGGTATTTGTGGCAGAAAAGTTACTATTTGAAGGGGGAAAGCTGGAATTTCTTGGAGAAGATGTGATCTATTTGGGAGAAATGTGGCCTTTCTGGAAGAAAATGTCCAATTTGGGGGGAGAAGGCTTGTAGTTTTGGGTGAGAAGGTCCTATTTCAGGAGGAATCCTGGCATTTCTTGGAGAAGATGTGATATATTTGGGAGAAATGTGGCCTTTCTGGAAGAAACTGTCCTCTTTTGGGGATAAAAGAGGTATTAGTGGTTGAAAAGGTCCTATTTGAAGGGGAAACCTGGAATTTCTTGGAGAAGATGATATATATTTGAGAGAAATGTGGCCTTTCCGGAAGAAACTGTCCTCTTTTGGGGATAAAAGAGGTATTTCATGGAGAAAAGTTCCTAATTCAAGGGGGAAACCTGGTATTTCTTGGAGAAGATGTGATATATTTGGGAGAAATGTATCATTTCTGGAAGAAAGTGTCCTGTTTTGGGGATAAAAGAGGTATTTGTGGGAGAAAAGGTCCTATTTGAAGGGGGAAAGCTGGTATTTCTTGGAGGAGATGTGATATATTTGGGAGAAATGTGACATGCCTGGATGAAACTGTCCTATTTTGGGGATCAAAGAGGTATTAGTGGTTGAAAAGGTCCTATTTGAAGGGGGAAACGTGGTATTTCTTGGAGAAGATGTGATCTATTTGGGAGAAATGTGGCATGTCTGGAAGAAACTGTCCTATTTAAGGGAGAAGCCTGCTATTAGTGGGTGAAAAGGTCGTATTTGAAGGGGGAAAGCTGGTATTTCTTGGAGAAGATGTGATATATTTGGGAGAAATGTGGCATTTCTGGAAGAAACTGTCCTATTTTGGGGATAAAAGAGGTATTTGTGGGTGAAAAGGTCCTATTTGAAGGGGGAAACGTGGTATTTCTTGGAGAAGATGTGATATGTTTGGGAGAAATGTGGCATTTCTGGAAGAAACTGTCCTATTTGGGGGGAGAAGGCTGGTATTTGTGGGAGAAATGGTCCTATTTGAAGGGGGAAACCTGGTATTTCTTGGAGAAGATGTGATATATTTGGGAGAAATGTGGCATGTCTGGAAGAAACTGTCCTATTTGAGGGATAAAGAGGTATTTGTGGGTGAAAAGGTCCTATTTGAAGGGGGAAAGCTGGTATTTCTTGGAGAAGATGTGATATATTTGGGATAAATGTGGCATGTCTGGCAGAAACTGTCCTATTTGGGGGATAAAACAGGTATTTGTGGGAGAAAAGGTCCTATTTGAAGGGGGAAAGCTGGTATTTCATGGAGAAGATGTGATATATTTGGGAGAAATGTGGCATGTCTGGAAGAAAATGTCCTATTTGGGGGGAGAAGGCTGGTAGTTTTGGGTGAGAAGGTCCTCTTTCAGGAGGAATCCTGGCATTTCTTGGAGAAGATGTGATATATTTGGGAGAAATGTGGCATTTCTGGAAGAAAATGTCCTCTTTTGGGGATAAAACAGGTATTTCATGGAGAAAAGGTCCTAATTGAAGGGGGAAACCTGGTATTTCTTGGAGGAGTTGTGATATATTTGGGAGAAATGTGGCATTTCTGGAAGAAACTGTCCTCTTTTGGGGATAAAAGAGGTATTTGTGGGAGAAAAGGTCCTATTTGAAGGGGGAACCCTGGTATTTCTTGGAGAAGATGTGATATATTTGGGAGAAATGTGGCATGTCTGGAAGAAACTGTCCTCTTTTGTGGATAAAAGAGGTATTTGTGGGTGAGAAGGTCCTATTTGAAGGGGGAAAGCTGGTATTTCTTGGAGAAGATGTGATATATTTGGGAGAAATCTGGCATTCCTGGAAGAAACTGTCCTATTTTGGGGATAAAAGAGGTTTTTTTGGGGAAAAGGTCCTATTTGAAGGGGGAAACGTGGTATTTCTTGGAGAAGATGTGATATATTTGGGAGAAATGTGGCATTTCTGGAAGAAACTGTCCTCTTATGGGGATAGAACAGGTATTTGTGGGTGAAAAGGTCCTATTTGAAGGGGGAAACGTGGTATTTCTTGGAGGAGATGTGATATATTTGGGAGAAATGTGGCATGTCTGGAAGAAAATGTCCTATTTGTGGGGAGAAGGGTGGTATTTGTGGGAGAAAAGTTCCTATTTCAGGAGGAATCCTGGTATTTCTTGGAGGAGATGTGATATGTTTGGGAGAAATGTGCCATTTCTGGAAGAAACTGTCCTCTTTTGGGGATAAAAGAGGTATTTGTGGGTGAAAAGGTCCTATTTGAAGGGGGAAACGTGGTATTTCTTGGAGAAGATGTGATCTATTTGGGAGAAATGTGGCATTTCTGGAAGAAACTGTCCTCTTTTGGGGATAAAAGAGGTATTTGTGTTTGAAAAGATACTATTTGAAGGGGGAACCCTGGTATTTCTTGGAGAAGATGTGATATATTTGGGAGAAATGTGGCATTTCTGGAAGAAACTGTCCTCTTTTGGGGATAAAAGAGGTATTTGTGGGTGAAAAGGTCCTATTTGAAGGGGGAAAGCTGGTATTTCTTGGAGAAGATGTGATATATTTGGGAGAAATGTGGCATGTCTGGAAAAAACTGTCCTCTTTTGGGGATAAAAGAGGTATTTGTGGGTGAGAAGGTCCTATTTGAAGGGGGAAAGCTGGTATTTCTTGGAGAAGATGTGATATATTTGGGAGAAATGTGGCATGTCTGGAAGAAACTGTCCTCTTTTGGGGATAAAAGAGGTTTTTTTTGGGAAAAGGTCCTATTTGAAGGGGGAAACGTGGTATTTCTTGGAGAAGATGTGGTATATTTGGGAGAAATGTGGCATTTCTGGAAGAAACTGTCCTCTTTTGGGGATAAAAGAGGTATTTGTGGGAGAAAAGGTCCTATTTGAAGTAGGAAAGCTGGTATTTCTTGAAGGAGATGTGATATATTTGGGAGAAATGTGACATGCCTGGAAGAAACTGTCCTATTTTGGGGATCAAAGAGGTATTAGTGGTTGAAAAGGTCCTATTTGAAGGGGGAAACCTGGTATTTCTTGGAGAAGATGTGATCTATTTGGGAGAAATGTGGCATTTCTGGAAGAAACTGTCCTCTTTTGGGGATAAAAGAGGTATTTGTGGTTGAAAAGGTCATATTTGAAGGGGGAAAGCTGGTATTTCTTGGAGAAGATGTGATATCTTTGGGAGAAATGTGGCATTTATTGAAGAAACTGTCCTCTTTTGGGGACAAAACACGTACTTGTGAATGAAAAGGTCCTATTTGAAGGGGGAAAGCAGGTATTTCTTGGAGAAGATGTGGTATATTTTGGAGAAATTTGGCATTTCTGGAAGAAACTGTCCTCTTTTGGGGATAAAAGAGGTTTTTTTGGGGAAAAGGTCCTATTTGAAGGGGGAAACGTGGTATTTCTTGGAGAAGATGTGATATATTTGGGAGAAATCCGGCATTCCTGGAAGAAACTGTCCTCTTTTGGGGATAAAAGAGGTTTTATTGGGGAAAAGGTCCTATTTGAAGGGGGAAACGTGGTATTTCTTGGAGGAGATGTGATATGTTTAAGAGAAATGTGCCATTTCTGGAAGAAACTGTCCTCTTTTGGGGAAAAAACAGGTATTTGTGGGTGAAAAGGTCCTATTTGAAGGTAGAAACCTGATATTTCTTGGAGAAGATGTGATATATTTGGGAGAAATGTGGCATTTCTGGAAGAAACTGTCCTTTTCTGGGGATAAAAGAGGTATTTGTGGGTGAAAAGGTCCTATTTGAAGGGGGAAACCTGGTATTTCTTGGAGAAGATGTGATCTATTTGGGAGAAATCTGGCATTTCTGGAAGAAACTGTCCTATTAAAGGGGGAGAAGCCTGCTATTAGTGGGTGAAAAGGTCCTATTTGAAGGGGGAAACCTGGTATTTCTTGGAGAAGATGTGATATATTTGGGAGAAATGTGGCATGTCCGGAAGAAACTGTCCTCTTTTGGGGATAAAAGAGGTATTTGTGGGAGAAAAGGTCCTATTTGAAGGGGGAAACGTGGCATTTCTTGGAGAAGATGTGATATATTTTGGAGAAATGTGGCATGTCTGGAACAAACTGTCCTCTTTTGGGGATAAAAGAGGTATTTGTGGGTGAAAACGTTGTATTTGAAGGGGGAAAGCTGGTATTTCTTGGAGAAGATGTGATATATTTGGGAGAAATGTGGCATTTCTGGAAGAAACTGTCCTATTTTGGGGATAAAAGAGGTATTAGTGGGTGAAAACGTTGTATTTCAACGGGGAAACCTGTTATTTCTTGGAGAAGATGTGATATATTTGGGAGAAATGTGGCATTTCTGGAAGAAACTGTCCTCTTTTGGGGATAAAAGAGGTATTTGTGGGTGAAAAGGTCCTATTTGAAGGGGGAAACGTGGTATTTCTTGGAGAAGATGTGATCTATTTGGGAGAAATCTGGCATTTCTGGAAGAAACTGTCCTATTTTGGGGATAAAAGAGGTATTTGTGGGTGATAAGGTCCTATTTGAAGGGGGAACTCTGGTATTTCTTGGAGAAGAGGTGATATATTTGGGAGAAATGTGGCATGTCTGGAAGAAACTGTCCTATTTGGGGGATAAAAGAGGTATTTGTGGCAGAAAAGTTCCTATTTGAAGGGGGAAAGCTGGAATTTCTTGGAGAAGATGTGATCTATTTGGGAGAAATGTGGCCTTTCTGGAAGAAAATGTCCAATTTGGGGGGAGAAGGCTTGTAGTTTTGGGTGAGAAGGTCCTATTTCAGGAGGAATCCTGGCATTTCTTGGAGAAGATGTGATATATTTGGGAGAAATGTGGCCTTTCTGGAAGAAACTGTCCTCTTTTGGGGATAAAAGAGGTATTAGTGGTTGAAAAGGTCCTATTTGAAGGGGAAACCTGGTATTTCTTGGAGAAGATGATATATATTTGAGAGAAATGTGGCCTTTCCGGAAGAAACTGTCCTCTTTTGGGGATAAAAGAGGTATTTCATGGAGAAAAGTTCCTAATTCAAGGGGGAAACCTGGTATTTCTTGGAGAAGATGTGATATATTTGGGAGAAATGTATCATTTCTGGAAGAAAGTGTCCTGTTTTGGGGATAAAAGAGGTATTTGTGGGAGAAAAGGTCCTATTTGAAGGGGGAAAGCTGGTATTTCTTGAAGGAGATGTGATATATTTGGGAGAAATGTGACATGCCTGGATGAAACTGTCCTATTTTGGGGATCAAAGAGGTATTAGTGGTTGAAAAGGTCCTATTTGAAGGGGGAAACGTGGTATTTCTTGGAGAAGATGTGATCTATTTGGGAGAAATGTGGCATGTCTGGAAGAAACTGTCCTATTTGGGGGAGAAGCCTGCTATTAGTGGGTGAAAAGGTCGTATTTGAAGGGGGAAAGCTGGTATTTCTTGGAGAAGATGTGATATATTTGGGAGAAATGTGGCATTTCTGGAAGAAACTGTCCTATTTTGGGGATAAAAGAGGTATTTGTGGGTGAAAAGGTCCTATTTGAAGGGGGAAACGTGGTATTTCTTGGAGAAGATGTGATATGTTTGGGAGAAATGTGGCATTTCTGGAAGAAACTGTCCTATTTGGGGGGAGAAGGCTGGTATTTGTGGGAGAAATGGTCCTATTTGAAGGGGGAAACCTGGTATTTCTTGGAGAAGATGTGATATATTTGGGAGAAATGTGGCATGTCTGGAAGAAACTGTCCTATTTGAGGGATAAAGAGGTATTTGTGGGTGAAAAGGTCCTATTTGAAGGGGGAAAGCTGGTATTTCTTGGAGAAGATGTGATATATTTGGGATAAATGTGGCATGTCTGGCAGAAACTGTCCTATTTGGGGGATAAAACAGGTATTTGTGGGAGAAAAGGTCCTATTTGAAGGGGGAAAGCTGGTATTTCATGGAGAAGATGCGATATATTTGGGAGAAATGTGGCATGTCTGGAAGAAAATGTCCTATTTGGGGGGAGAAGGCTGGTAGTTTTGGGTGAGAAGGTCCTCTTTCAGGAGGAATCCTGGCATTTCTTGGAGAAGATGTGATATATTTGGGAGAAATGTGGCATTTCTGGAAGAAAATGTCCTCTTTTGGGGATAAAACAGGTATTTCATGGAGAAAAGGTCCTAATTGAAGGGGGAAACCTGGTATTTCTTGGAGGAGTTGTGATATATTTGGGAGAAATGTGGCATTTCTGGAAGAAACTGTCCTCTTTTGGGGATAAAAGAGGTATTTGTGGGAGAAAAGGTCCTATTTGAAGGGGGAACCCTGGTATTTCTTGGAGAAGATGTGATATATTTGGGAGAAATGTGGCATGTCTGGAAGAAACTGTCCTCTTTTGTGGATAAAAGAGGTATTTGTGGGTGAGAAGGTCCTATTTGAAGGGGGAAAGCTGGTATTTCTTGGAGAAGATGTGATATATTTGGGAGAAGTCTGGCATTCCTGGAAGAAACTGTCCTATTTTGGGGATAAAAGAGGTTTTTTTGGGGAAAAGGTCCTATTTGAAGGGGGAAACGTGGTATTTCTTGGAGAAGATGTGATATATTTGGGAGAAATGTGGCATTTCTGGAAGAAACTGTCCTCTTATGTGGATAGAACAGGTATTTGTGGGTGAAAAGGTCCTATTTGAAGGGGGAAACGTGGTATTTCTTGGAGGAGATGTGATATATTTGGGAGAAATGTGGCATGTCTGGAAGAAAATGTCCTATTTGTGGGGAGAAGGGTGGTATTTGTGGGAGAAAAGTTCCTATTTCAGGAGGAATCCTGGTATTTCTTGGAGGAGATGTGATATGTTTGGGAGAAATGTGCCATTTCTGGAAGAAACTGTCCTCTTTTGGGGATAAAAGAGGTATTTGTGGGTGAAAAGGTCCTATTTGAAGGGGGAAACGTGGTATTTCTTGGAGAAGATGTGATCTATTTGGGAGAAATGTGGCATTTCTGGAAGAAACTGTCCTCTTTTGGGGATAAAAGAGGTATTTGTGTTTGAAAAGATACTATTTGAAGGGGGAAAGCAGGTATTTCTTGGAGAAGATGTGATATATTTGGGAGAAATGTGGCATTTCTGGAAGAAACTGTCCTCTTTTGGGGATAAAAGAGGTATTTGTGGGTGAAAAGGTCCTATTTGAAGGGGGAACCCTGGTATTTCTTGGAGAAGATGTGATATATTTGGGAGAAATGTGGCATGTCTGGAAAAAACTGTCCTCTTTTGGGGATAAAAGAGGTATTTGTGGGTGAGAAGGTCCTATTTGAAGGGGGAATGCTGGTATTTCTTGGAGAAGATGTGATATATTTGGGAGAAATGTGGCATGTCTGGAAGAAACTGTCCTCTTTTGGGGATAAAAGAGGTTTTTTTTGGGAAAAGGTCCTATTTGAAGGGGGAAACGTGGTATTTCTTGGAGAAGATGTGCTATATTTGGGAGAAATGTGGCATTTCTGGAAGAAACTGTCCTCTTTTGGGGATAAAAGAGGTATTTGTGGGAGAAAAGGTCCTATTTGAAGTAGGAAAGCTGGTATTTCTTGAAGGAGATGTGATATATTTGGGAGAAATGTGACATGCCTGGAAGAAACTGTCGTATTTTGGGCATAAAACAGGTATTAGTGGTTGAAAAGGTCCTATTTGAAGGGGGAAACGTGGTATTTCTTGGAGAAGATGTGATCTATTTGGGAGAAATGTGGCATTTCTGGAAGAAACTGTCCTCTTTTGGGGATAAAAGAGGTATTTGTGGTTGAAAAGGTCATATTTGAAGGGGGAAAGCTGGTATTTCTTGGAGAAGATGTGATATCTTTGGGAGAAATGTGGCATTTATTGAAGAAACTGTCCTCTTTTGGGGACAAAACACGTACTTGTGAATGAAAAGGTCCTATTTGAAGGGGGAAAGCAGGTATTTCTTGGAGAAGATGTGGTATATTTTGGAGAAATGTGGCATTTCTGGAAGAAACTGTCCTCTTTTGGGGATAAAAGAGGTTTTTTTGGGGAAAAGGTCCTATTTGAAGGGGGAAACGTGGTATTTCTTGGAGAAGATGTGATATATTTGGGAGAAATCCGGCATTCCTGGAAGAAACTGTCCTCTTTTGGGGATAAAAGAGGTTTTATTGGGGAAAAGGTCCTATTTGAAGGGGGAAACGTGGTATTTCTTGGAGGAGATGTGATATGTTTAAGAGAAATGTGCCATTTCTGGAAGAAACTGTCCTCTTTTGGGGAAAAAACAGGTATTTGTGGGTGAAAAGGTCCTATTTGAAGGTAGAAACCTGATATTTCTTGGAGAAGATGTGATATATTTGGGAGAAATGTGGCATTTCTGGAAGAAACTGTCCTTTTCTGGGGATAAAAGAGGTATTTGTGGGTGAAAAGGTCCTATTTGAAGGGGGAAACCTGGTATTTCTTGGAGAAGATGTGATCTATTTGGGAGAAATCTGGCATTTCTGGAAGAAACTGTCCTATTAAAGGGGGAGAAGCCTGCTATTAGTGGGTGAAAAGGTCCTATTTGAAGGGGGAAACCTGGTATTTCTTGGAGAAGATGTGATATATTTGGGAGAAATGTGGCATGTCCGGAAGAAACTGTCCTCTTTTGGGGATAAAAGAGGTATTTGTGGGAGAAAAGGTCCTATTTGAAGGGGGAAACGTGGCATTTCTTGGAGAAGATGTGATATATTTGGGAGAAATGTGGCATGTCTGGAAGAAACTGTCCTCTTTTGGGGATAAAAGAGGTATTTGTGGGTGAAAACGTTGTATTTGAAGGGGGAAAGCTGGTATTTCTTGGAGAAGATGTGATATATTTGGGAGAAATGTGGCATGTCTGGAAGAAACTGTCCTATTTTGGGGATAAAAGAGGTATTAGTGGGTGAAAACGTTGTATTTCAACGGGGAAACCTGTTATTTCTTGGAGAAGATGTGATATATTTGGGAGAAATGTGGCATTTCTGGAAGAAACTGTCCTCTTTTGGGGATAAAAGAGGTATTTGTGGGTGAAAAGGTCCTATTTGAAGGGGGAAACCTGGTATTTCTTGGAGAAGATGTGATCTATTTGGGAGAAATCTGGCATTTCTGGAAGAAACTGTCCTATTTTGGGGATAAAAGAGGTATTTGTGGGTGATAAGGTCCTATTTGAAGGGGGAACTCTGGTATTTCTTGGAGAAGATGTGATATATTTGGGAGAAATGTGGCATTTCTGGAAGAAACTGTCCTATTTTGGGGATAAAACAGGTATTTGTGGGTGAAAAGGTCCTATTTGAAGGGGGAAACCTGGTATTTCTTGGAGAAGAGGTGATATATTTGGGAGAAATGTGGCATGTCTGGAAGAAACTGTCCTATTTGGGGGATAAAAGAGGTATTTGTGGCAGAAAAGTTCCTATTTGAAGGGGGAAAGCTGGAATTTCTTGGAGAAGATGTGATCTATTTGGGAGAAATGTGGCCTTTCTGGAAGAAAATGTCCAATTTGGGGGGAGAAGGCTTGTAGTTTTGGGTGAGAAGGTCCTATTTCAGGAGGAATCCTGGCATTTCTTGGAGAAGATGTGATATATTTGGGAGAAATGTGGCCTTTCTGGAAGAAACTGTCCTATTTTGGGGATAAAAGAGGTATTAGTGGTTGAAAAGGTCCTATTTGAAGGGGAAACCTGGTATTTCTTGGAGAAGATGATATATATTTGAGAGAAATGTGGCCTTTCCGGAAGAAACTGTCCTATTTTGGGGATAAAAGAGGTATTTCATGGAGAAAAGTTCCTAATTCAAGGGGGAAACCTGGTATTTCTTGGAGAAGATGTGATATATTTGGGAGAAATGTATCATTTCTGGAAGAAAGTGTCCTGTTTTGGGGATAAAAGAGGTATTTGTGGGAGAAAAGGTCCTATTTGAAGGGGGAAAGCTGGTATTTCTTGAAGGAGATGTGATATATTTGGGAGAAATGTGACATGCCTGGATGAAACTGTCCTATTTTGGGGATCAAAGAGGTATTAGTGGTTGAAAAGGTCCTATTTGAAGGGGGAAACGTGGTATTTCTTGGAGAAGATGTGATCTATTTGGGAGAAATGTGGCATGTCTGGAAGAAACTGTCCTATTTGGGGGAGAAGCCTGCTATTAGTGGGTGAAAAGGTCGTATTTGAAGGGGGAAAGCTGGTATTTCTTGGAGAAGATGTGATATATTTGGGAGAAATGTGGCATGTCTGGAAGAAACTGTCCTATTTTGGGGATAAAAGAGGTATTTGTGGGTGAAAAGGTCCTATTTGAAGGGGGAAACGTGGTATTTCTTGGAGAAGATGTGATATGTTTGGGAGAAATGTGGCATTTCTGGAAGAAACTGTCCTATTTGGGGGGAGGAGGCTGGTATTTGTGGGAGAAATGGTCCTATTTGAAGGGGGAAACCTGGTATTTCTTGGAGAAGATGTGATATATTTGGGAGAAATGTGGCATGTCTGGAAGAAACTGTCCTATTTGAGGGATAAAGAGGTATTTGTGGGTGCAAAGGTCCTATTTGAAGGGGGAAAGCTGGTATTTCTTGGAGAAGATGTGATATATTTGGGATAAATGTGGCATGTCTGGCAGAAACTGTCCTATTTGGGGGATAAAACAGGTATTTGTGGGAGAAAAGGTCCTATTTGAAGGGGGAAAGCTGGTATTTCATGGAGAAGATGTGATATATTTGGGAGAAATGTGGCATGTCTGGAAGAAAATGTCCTATTTGGGGGGAGAAGGCTGGTAGTTTTGGGTGAGAAGGTCCTCTTTCAGGAGGAATCCTGGCATTTCTTGGAGAAGATGTGATATATTTGGGAGAAATGTGGCATTTCTGGATGAAAATGTCCTCTTTTGGGGATAAAACAGGTATTTCATGGAGAAAAGGTCCTAATTGAAGGGGGAAACCTGGTATTTCTTGGAGGAGTTGTGATATATTTGGGAGAAATGTGGCATTTCTGGAAGAAACTGTCCCCTTTTGGGGATAAAAGAGGTATTTGTGGGAGAAAAGGTCCTATTTGAAGGGGGAACCCTGGTATTTCTTGGAGAAGATGTGATATATTTGGGTGAAATGTGGCATGTCTGGAAGAAACTGTCCTCTTTTGTGGATAAAAGAGGTATTTGTGGGTGAGAAGGTCCTATTTGAAGGGGGAAACGAGGTATTTCTTGGAGAAGATGTGATATATTTGGGAGAAATCTGGCATTCCTGGAAGAAACTGTCCTATTTTGGGGATAAAAGAGGTTTTTTTGGGGAAAAGGTCCTATTTGAAGGGGGAAACGTGGTATTTCTTGGAGAAGATGTGATATATTTGGGAGAAATGTGGCCTTTCTGGAAGAAACTGTCCTCTTATGGGGATAGAACAGGTATTTGTGGGTGAAAATGTCCTATTTGAAGGGGGAAACGTGGTATTTCTTGGAGGAGATGTGATCTATTTGGGAGAAATGTGGCATTTCTGGAAGAAACTGTCCTCTTATGGGGATAGAACAGGTATTTGTGGGTGAAAAGGTCCTATTTGAAGGGGGAAACGTGGTATTTCTTGGAGGAGATGTGATCTATTTGGGAGAAATGTGGCATTTCTGGAAGAAACTGTCCTCTTTTGGGGATAAAAGAGGTATTTGTGGGTGAAAAGATCCTATTTGAAGGGGGAACCCTGGTATTTCTTGGAGAAGATGTGGTATATTTGGGAGAAATGTGGCATTTCTGGAAGAAACTGTCCTCTTTTGGGGATAAAAGAGGTATTTGTGGCTGAAAAGGTCCTATTTGAAGGGGGAACCCTGGTATTTCTTGGAGAAGATGTGATATATTTGGGAGAAATGTGGCATGTCTGGAAAAAACTGTCCTCTTTTGGGGATAAAAGAGGTATTTGTGGGTGAGAAGGTCCTATTTGAAGGGGGAAAGCTGGTATTTCTTGGAGGAGATGTGATATATTTGGGAGAAATGTGGCATGTCTGGAAGAAAATGTCCAATTTGGGGGGAGAAGGCTTGTAGTTTTGGGTGAGAAGGTCCTATTTCAGGAGGAATCCTGGCATTTCTTGGAGAAGATGTGATATATTTGGGAGAAATGTGGCCTTTCCGGAAGAAACTGTCCTCTTTTGGGGATAAAAGAGGTATTAATGGTTGAAAAGGTCCTATTTGAAGGGGAAACCTGGTATTTCTTGGAGAAGATGATATATATTTGAGAGAAATGTGGCCTTTCCGGAAGAAACTGTCCTCTTTTGGGGATAAAAGAGGTATTTCATGGAGAAAAGTTCCTAATTCAAGGGGGAAACCTGGTATTTCTTGGAGAAGATGTGATATATTTGGGAGAAATGTATCATTTCTGGAAGAAAGTGTCCTGTTTTGGGGATAAAAGAGGTATTTGTGGGAGAAAAGGTCCTATTTGAAGGGGGAAAGCTGGTATTTCTTGAAGGAGATGTGATATATTTGGGAGAAATGTGACATGCCTGGATGAAACTGTCCTATTTTGGGGATCAAAGAGGTATTAGTGGTTGAAAAGGTCCTATTTGAAGGGGGAAACGTGGTATTTCTTGGAGAAGATGTGATCTATTTGGGAGAAATGTGGCATTTCTGGAAGAAACTTTCCTATTTGGGGGAGAAGCCTGCTATTAGTGGGTGAAAAGGTCGTATTTGAAGGGGGAAAGCTGGTATTTCTTGGAGAAGATGTGATATATTTGGGAGAAATGTGGCATGTCTGGAAGAAACTGTCCTATTTGAGGGATAAAGAGGTATTTGTGGGTGAAAAGGTCCTATTTGAAGGGGGAAAGCTGGTATTTCTTGGAGAAGATGTGATATATTTGGGATAAATGTGGCATGTCTGGCAGAAACTGTCCTCTTTTGGGGATAAAACAGGTATTTGTGGGAGAAAAGGTCCTATTTGAAGGGGGAAAGCTGGTATTTCATGGAGAAGATGTGATATATTTGGGAGAAATGTGGCATGTCTGGAAGAAAATGTCCTATTTGGGGGGAGAAGGCTGGTAGTTTTGGGTGAGAAGGTCCTCTTTCAGGAGGAATCCTGGCATTTCTTGGAGAAGATGTGATATATTTGGGAGAAATGTGGCATTTCTGGATGAAAATGTCCTCTTTTGGGGATAAAACAGGTATTTCATGGAGAAAAGGTCCTAATTGAAGGGGGAAACCTGGTATTTCTTGGAGGAGTTGTGATATATTTGGGAGAAATGTGGCATTTCTGGAAGAAACTGTCCCCTTTTGGGGATAAAAGAGGTATTTGTGGGAGAAAAGGTCCTATTTGAAGGGGGAACCCTGGTATTTCTTGGAGAAGATGTGATATATTTGGGAGAAATGTGGCATGTCTGGAAGAAACTGTCCTCTTTTGTGGATAAAAGAGGTATTTGTGGGTGAGAAGGTCCTATTTGAAGGGGGAAACGTGGTATTTCTTGGAGAAGATGTGATATATTTGGGAGAAATCTGGCATTCCTGGAAGAAACTGTCCTATTTTGGGGATAAAAGAGGTTTTTTTGGGGAAAAGGTCCTATTTGAAGGGGGAAACGTGGTATTTCTTGGAGAAGATGTGATATATTTGGGAGAAATCTGGCATTTCTGGAAGAAACTGTCCTCTTATGGGGATAGAACAGGTATATGTGGGTGAAAAGGTCCTATTTGAAGGGGGAAACGTGGTATTTCTTGGAGGAGATGTGATCTATTTGGGAGAAATGTGGCATTTCTGGAAGAAACTGTCCTCTTATGGGGATAGAACAGGTATTTGTGGGTGAAAAGGTCCTATTTGAAGGGGGAAACGTGGTATTTCTTGGAGGAGATGTGATATATTTGGGAGAAATGTGCCATTTCTGGAAGAAACTGTCCTCTTTTGGGGATAAAAGAGGTATTTGTGGGTGAAAAGATCCTATTTGAAGGGGGAACCCTGGTATTTCTTGGAGAAGATGTGGTATATTTGGGAGAAATGTGGCATTTCTGGAAGAAACTGTCCTCTTTTGGGGATAAAACAGGTACTTGTGGGTGAAAAGGTCCTATTTGAAGGGGGAACCCTGGTATTTCTTGGAGAAGATGTGATATATTTGGGAGAAATGTGGCATGTCTGGAAAAAACTGTCCTCTTTTGGGGATAAAAGAGGTATTTGTGGGTGAGAAGGTCCTATTTGAAGGGGGAAAGCTGGTATTTCTTGGAGGAGATGTGATATATTTGGGAGAAATGTGGCATGTCTGGAAGAAAATGTCCAATTTGGGGGGAGAAGGCTTGTAGTTTTGGGTGAGAAGGTCCTATTTCAGGAGGAATCCTGGCATTTCTTGGAGAAGATGTGATATATTTGGGAGAAATGTGGCCTTTCTGGAAGAAACTGTCCTCTTTTGGGGATAAAAGAGGTATTAGTGGTTGAAAAGGTCCTATTTGAAGGGGAAACCTGGTATTTCTTGGAGAAGATGATATATATTTGAGAGAAATGTGGCCTTTCCGGAAGAAACTGTCCTCTTTTGGGGATAAAAGAGGTATTTCATGGAGAAAAGTTCCTAATTCAAGGGGGAAACCTGGTATTTCTTGGAGAAGATGTGATATATTTGGGAGAAATGTATCATTTCTGGAAGAAAGTGTCCTGTTTTGGGGATAAAAGAGGTATTTGTGGGAGAAAAGGTCCTATTTGAAGGGGGAAAGCTGGTATTTCTTGAAGGAGATGTGATATATTTGGGAGAAATGTGACATGCCTGGATGAAACTGTCCTATTTTGGGGATCAAAGAGGTATTAGTGGTTGAAAAGGTCCTATTTGAAGGGGGAAACGTGGTATTTCTTGGAGAAGATGTGATCTATTTGGGAGAAATGTGGCATGTCTGGAAGAAACTGTCCTATTTGGGGGAGAAGCCTGCTATTAGTGGGTGAAAAGGTCGTATTTGAAGGGGGAAAGCTGGTATTTCTTGGAGAAGATGTGATATATTTGGGAGAAATGTGGCATTTCTGGAAGAAACTGTCCTATTTTGGGGATAAAAGAGGTATTTGTGGGTGAAAAGGTCCTATTTGAAGGGGGAAACGTGGTATTTCTTGGAGAAGATGTGATATGTTTGGGAGAAATGTGGCATTTCTGGAAGAAACTGTCCTATTTGGGGGGAGAAGGCTGGTATTTGTGGGAGAAATGGTCCTATTTGAAGGGGGAAACCTGGTATTTCTTGGAGAAGATGTGATATATTTGGGAGAAATGTGGCATGTCTGGAAGAAACTGTCCTATTTGAGGGATAAAGAGGTATTTGTGGGTGAAAAGGTCCTATTTGAAGGGGGAAAGCTGGTATTTCTTGGAGAAGATGTGATATATTTGGGATAAATGTGGCATGTCTGGCAGAAACTGTCCTATTTGGGGGATAAAACAGGTATTTGTGGGAGAAAAGGTCCTATTTGAAGGGGGAAAGCTGGTATTTCATGGAGAAGATGTGATATATTTGGGAGAAATGTGGCATGTCTGGAAGAAAATGTCCTATTTGGGGGGAGAAGGCTGGTAGTTTTGGGTGAGAAGGTCCTCTTTCAGGAGGAATCCTGGCATTTCTTGGAGAAGATGTGATATATTTGGGAGAAATGTGGCATTTCTGGAAGAAAATGTCCTCTTTTGGGGATAAAACAGGTATTTCATGGAGAAAAGGTCCTAATTGAAGGGGGAAACCTGGTATTTCTTGGAGGAGTTGTGATATATTTGGGAGAAATGTGGCATTTCTGGAAGAAACTGTCCTCTTTTGGGGATAAAAGAGGTATTTGTGGGAGAAAAGGTCCTATTTGAAGGGGGAACCCTGGTATTTCTTGGAGAAGATGTGATATATTTGGGAGAAATGTGGCATGTCTGGAAGAAACTGTCCTCTTTTGTGGATAAAAGAGGTATTTGTGGGTGAGAAGGTCCTATTCGAAGGGGGAAAGCTGGTATTTCTTGGAGAAGATGTGATATATTTGGGAGAAATGTGGCATTCCTGGAAGAAACTGTCCTATTTTGGGGATAAAAGAGGTTTTTTTTGGGGAAAAGGTCCTATTTGAAGGGGGAAACGTGGTATTTCTTGGAGAAGATGTGATATATTTGGGAGAAATGTGGCATTTCTGGAAGAAACTGTCCTCTTATGGGGATAGAACAGGTATTTGTGGGTGAAAAGGTCCTATTTGAAGGGGGAAACGTGGTATTTCTTGGAGGAGATGTGATATATTTGGGAGAAATGTGGCATGTCTGGAAGAAAATGTCCTATTTGTGGGGAGAAGGGTGGTATTTGTGGGAGAAAAGTTCCTATTTCAGGAGGAATCCTGGTATTTCTTGGAGGAGATGTGATATGTTTGGGAGAAATGTGCCATTTCTGGAAGAAACTGTCCTCTTTTGGGGATAAAAGAGGTATTTGTGGGTGAAAAGGTCCTATTTGAAGGGGGAAACGTGGTATTTCTTGCAGAAGATGTGATCTATTTGGGAGAAATGTGGGCATTTCTGGCAGAAACTGTCCCTCTTTTGGGGATAAAAGAGGTATTTGTGTTTGAAAAGATACTATTTGAAGGGGGGAACCCTGGTATTTCTTGGAGAAGATGTGATATATTTGGGAGAAATGTGGCATTTCTGGAAGAAACTGTCCTCTTTTGGGGATAAAAGAGGTATTTGTGGGTGAAAAGGTCCTATTTGAAGGGGGAACCCTGGTATTTCTTGGAGAAGATGTGATATATTTGGGAGAAATGTGGCATGTCTGGAAAAAACTGTCCTCTTTTGGGGATAAAAGAGGTATTTGTGGGTGAGAAGGTCCTATTTGAAGGGGGAAAGCTGGTATTTCTTGGAGAAGATGTGATATATTTGGGAGAAATGTGGCATGTCTGGAAGAAACTGTCCTCTTTTGGGGATAAAAGAGGTTTTTTTTTTGGGAAAAGTTCCTATTTGAAGGGGGGAAACGTGGTATTTCTTGGAGAAGATGTGGTATATTTGGGAGAAATGTGGCATTTCTGGAAGAAACTGTCCTCTTTTGGGGATAAAAGAGGTATTTGTGGGTGAAAAGGTCCTATTTTGAAGGGGGGAACCCTGGTATTTCTTGGAGAAGATGTGATATATTTGGGAGAAATGTGGCATGTCTGGAAGAAGCTGTCCTATTTTGGGGATAAAAGAGGTATTTGTGGGAGAAAAGGTCCTATTTGAAGTAGGAAAGCTGGTATTTCTTGAAGGAGATGTGATATATTTGGGAGAAATGTGACATGCCTGGAAGAAACTGTCCTATTTTGGGGATCAAAGAGGTATTTGTGGTTGAAAAGGTCCTATTTGAAGGGGGGAAACGTGGTATTTCTTGGAGAAGATGTGATCTATTTGGGAGAAATCTGGCATTTCTGGAAGAAACTGTCCTATTTGGGGGAAGAAGCCTGCTATTAGTGGGTGAAAAGGTCGTATTTGAAGGGGGAAAGCTGGTATTTCTTGGAGAAGATGTGATATATTTGGGAGAAATGTGGCATTTCTGGAAGAAAACTGTCCTATTTTGGGGATAAAAGAGGTATTTGTGGGTGTAAAGGTCCTATTTGAAGGGGGAAACGTGGTATTTCTTGGAGAAGATGTGATATGTTTGGGAGAAATGTGGCATTTCTGAAGAAACTGTCC
The DNA here is from genome assembly GCA_030408155.1 of Lophura swinhoii. Classification (NCBI taxonomy): domain Eukaryota; kingdom Metazoa; phylum Chordata; class Aves; order Galliformes; family Phasianidae; genus Lophura; species Lophura swinhoii. The sequence goes on along the minus strand of CM059469.1, from coordinate 15,898,362 downwards.
TATTTGGGGGGAGAAGGCTGGTATTTGTGGGAGAAATGGTCCTATTTGAAGGGGGAAACCTGGTATTTCTTGGAGAAGATGTGATATATTTGGGAGAAATGTGGCATGTCTGGAAGAAACTGTCCTATTTGAGGGATAAAGAGGTATTTGTGGGTGAAAAGGTCCTATTTGAAGGGGGGAAAGCTGGTATTTCTTGGAGAAGATGTGATATATTTGGGATAAATGTGGCATGTCTGGCAGAAACTGTCCTCTTTTGGGGATAAAACAGGTATTTGTGGGAGAAAAGGTCCTATTTGAAGGGGGAAAGCTGGTATTTCATGGAGAAGATGTGATATATTTGGGAGAAATGTGGCATGTCTGGAAGAAAATGTCCTATTTGGGGGGAGAAGGCTGGTAGTTTTGGGTGAGAAGGTCCTCTTTCAGGAGGAATCCTGGCATTTCTTGGAGAAGATGTGATATATTTGGGAGAAATGTGGCAATTTCTGGATGAAAATGTCCTCTTTTGGGGATAAAACAGGTATTTCATGGAGAAAAGGTCCTAATTGAAGGGGGAAACCTGGTATTTCTTGGAGGAGTTGTGATATATTTGGGAGGAAATGTGGCATTTCTGGAAGAAACTGTCCCCTTTTGGGGATAAAAGAGGTATTTGTGGGAGAAAAGGTCCTATTTGAAGGGGGAACCCTGGTATTTCTTGGAGAAGATGTGATATATTTGGGAGAAATGTGGCATGTCTGGAAGAAACTGTCCTCTTTTGTGGATAAAAGAGGTATTTGTGGGTGAGAAGGTCCTATTTGAAGGGGGGGAAACGTGGTATTTCTTGGAGAAGATGTGATATATTTGGGAGAAATCTGGCATTCCTGGAAGAAAACTGTCCTATTTTGGGGATAAAAGAGGTTTTTTTTGGGGAAAAGGTCCTATTTGAAGGGGGAAACGTGGTATTTCTTGGAGAAGATGTGATATATTTGGGAGAAATCTGGCATTTCTGGAAGAAACTGTCCCTCTTATGGGGATAGAACAGGTATTTGTGGGTGAAAAGGTCCCTATTTGAAGGGGGAAACGTGGTATTTCTTGGAGGAGATGTGATCTATTTGGGAGAAATGTGGCATTTCTGGAAGAAACTGTCCTCTTATGGGGATAGAACAGGTATTTGTGGGTGAAAAGGTCCTATTTGAAGGGGGGAAACGTGGTATTTCTTGGAGGAGATGTGATATATTTGGGAGAAATGTGCCATTTCTGGAAGAAACTGTCCTCTTTTGGGGATAAAAGAGGTATTTGTGGGTGAAAAGATCCTATTTGAAGGGGGAACCCTGGTATTTCTTGGAGAAGATGTGGTATATTTGGGAGAAATGTGGCATTTCTGGAAGAAACTGTCCTCTTTTGGGGATAAAAGAGGTATTTGTGGCTGAAAAGGTCCTATTTGAAGGGGGAACCCTGGTATTTCTTGGAGAAGATGTGATATTTGGAGATATTTGGGAGAAATGTGGCATGTCTGGAAAAAACTGTCCTCTTTTGGGGATAAAAGAGGTATTTGTGGGTGAGAAGGTCCTATTTGAAGGGGGAAAGCTGGTATTTCTTGGAGGAGATGTGATATATTTGGGAGAAATGTGGCATGTCTGGAAGAAACTGTCCTCTTTTGGGGATAAAAGAGGTATTTGTGGGTGAAAATGTCCAATTTGAAGGGGGAAACCTGGTATTTCTTGGAGAAGATGTGGTATATTTGGGAGAAATCAGGCATTTCTGGAAGAAACTGTCCTATTTTGGCGATAAAAGAATTTTTTTTTGGGTGAAAAGGTCCTATTTGAAGGGGGAAACCTGGTATTTCTTGAAGGAGATGTGATATGTTTGGGAGAAATGTGGCCTTTCTGGCAGAAACTGTCCTCTTTTGGGGATAAAACAGGTATTTGTGGGTGAAAAGGTCCTATTTGAAGGGGGAAAGCTGGTATTTCTTGAAGGAGATGTGATCTATTTGGGAGAAATGTGGCATGTCTGGAAGAAACTGTCCTCTTTTGGGGATAAAAACAGGTATTTGTGGGTGAGAAGGTCCTATTTGAAGGGGGGAAACGTGGCATTTCTTGGAGAAGATGTGATCTATTTGGGAGAAATGTGGCATTTCTGGAAGAAAGTGTCCTGTTTTGGGGATAAAACAGGTATTTGTGGGAGAAAAGGGTCCTATTTGAAGGGGGAAACCTGGTATTTCTTGGAGAAGATGTGATCTATTTGGGAGTAAGGTGGCATTTCTGGAAGAAAATGTCCTATTTGGGGGAGAAGCCTGCTATTAGTGGGTGAAAAAGGTCCTATTTGAAGGGAGAAAGCTGGTATTTCTTGGAGAAGATGTGATATATTTGGGAGAAATGTGGCATTTCTGGAAGAAACTGTCCTCTTTTGGGGATAAAAGAGGTATTTGTGGGTGAAAAGGTCTATTTGAAGGGGGAAACCTGGTATTTCTTGGAGAAGATGTGATATGTTTGGGAGAAATGTGGCATTTCTGGCAGAAACTGTCCTCTTTTGGGGATAAAAGTGGTATTTGTGGGTGAGAAGGTCCTATTTGAAGGGGGAAACCTGGTATTTCTTGGAGAAGATGTGATATATTTGGGGGAAATGTGGCCCTTTCTGGAAGAAACTGTCCTCTTTTGGGGATAAAAGAGGTATTTGTGGGTGAAAAGGTCATATTTGAAGGGGGAAAGCTGGTATTTCTTGGAGAAGATGTGATATATTTGGGAGAAATGTGGCATTTCTGGAAGAAACTGTCCTCTTTTGGGGATAAAAGAGGTATTTGTGGGTGAAAAGGTCCTATTTGAAGGGGGAAAGCTGTTATTTCTTGGAGAAGATGTGATATATTTGGGAGAAATGTGGCATTTCTGGAAGAAACTGTCCTCTTTTGGGGATAAAAGTGGTATTTGTGGGTGATAAGGTCCTATTTGAAGGGGGAAACCTGGTATTTCTTGGAGAAGATGTGATATATTTGGGGGATATGTGGCCTTTCTGGAAGAAACTGTCCTATTTTGGGGATAAAAGAGGTATTTGTGGGTGAAAAGGTCATATTTGAAGGGGGAAAGCTGGTATTTCTTGGAGAAGATGTGATATATTTGGGGAGAAATGTGGCATTTCTGGAAGAAACTGTCCTCTTTTGGGGATAAAAGAGGTATTTGTGGGTGAAAAGGTCCTATTTGAAGGGGGAAAGCTGTTATTTCTTGGAGAAGATGTGATATATTTGGGAGAAATGTGGCCTTTCTGGAAGAAACTGTGCATCTTTGGGGATAAAAGAGGTATTTGTGGGATAAAAGTTCCTATTTGAAGGGGGGAAAGCTGGTATTTCTTGGAGAAGATGTGATATATTTGGGAGAAATGTGGCATTTCTGGAAGAAACTGTCCTCTTTTGGGGATAAAAGAGGTATTTGTGGGTGAAAAGGTCCTATTTCAAGGGGGAACCTGGTATTTCTTGGTGAAGATGTGATATATTTGGGAGAAATCTGGCATTTCTGGAACAAACTGTCCTCTTTTGGGGATAAAACAGGTATTTGTGGGAGAAAAGGTCCTATTTGAAGGGGGTAAGCTGGATGTTCTTGCTGGAGATGTGATATATTTGGGGAGAAATGTGGCATGTCTGGAAGAAACTGTCCTCTGTTGGGGATTAAAGAGGTATTTGTGGTTGAAAAGGTCCTATTTGAAGGGGGGAAACCTGGCATTTCTTGGAGAAGATGATATATATTTGGGAGAAATGTGGCATTTCTGGAAGAAACTGTCCTATTTTGGGGATAAATGAGGTATTTGTGGGTGAAAAGGTCCTATTTGAAGTTGGAAACCAAGTATTTCTTGGAGAAGATGTGATATGTTTGGGAGAAATGTGGCATTTCTGGAAGAAACTGTCCTCTTTTGGGGTTAAACCAGGAATTTGTGGGTGAAAAGGTCCTATTTGAGGGGGAAAACCTGGTATTTCTTGGAGAAGATGTGATATATTTGGGAGAAATGTTGCATTTCTGGAAGAAACTGTCCTCTTTTGGGGATAAAAGAGGTATTTGTGGGAGAAAAGGTCCTATTTGAAGGGGGAAACCTGGTATTTCTTGGAGAAGCTGTGATATATTTGGGAGAAACCTGGCATTTATGGAAGAAACTGTCCTCTTTTGGGGATAAAAGAGGTATTTGTGGGTGATAAGGTCCTATTTGAAGGGGGAAACGTGGTATTTCTTGGAGAAGATGTGATATGTTTGGGAGAAATGTGGCATTTCTGGAAGAAACTGTCCTCTTTTGGGGATAAAAGAGGTATTTGTGGGTGAAAAGGTCCTATTTGAAGGGGGAAAGCTGGTATTTCTTGGAGAAGATGTGATTTATTTGGGAGAAATCTGGCATTTCTCGAAGAAACTGTCCTATTTGGGGGGAGAAGGCTGGTATTTGTGGGTGAAAAGGTCCTATTTGAAGGGGGAAAGCAGGTATTTCTTGGAGAAGATGTGATATATTTGGGAGAAATGTGGCATGTCTGGAAGAAACTGTCCTCTTCTGGGGATAAAAGAGGTATTTGTGGGTGAAAAGGTCCTATTTGAAGGGGGAAAGCTGGTATTTCTTGGAGAAGATGTGATCTATTTGGGAGAAATGTGGCATGTCTGGAAGAAACTGTCCTATTTTGGGGATAAAAGAATTATTTGTGGGTGCAAAGGTCCTATTTGAAGGGGGAAAGCTGGTATTTCTTGGAGAAGATGTGATATGTTTGGGAGAAATGTGGCATTTCTGGAAGAAACTGTCCTCTTTTGGGGATAAAAGAGGTATTTGTGGGTGAAAAGGTCCTATTTGAAGGGGGAAACCTGGTATTTCTTGGAGAAGATGTGATATATTTGGGGGAAATGTGGCATGTCAGGAAGAAATTGTCCTCTTTTGGGGATAAAAGAGGTATTTGTGGGTGAAAAGGTCCTATTTGAAGGGGGAAACCTGGTATTTCTTGGAGAAGATGTGATCTATTTGGGATAAATGTGGCCTTTCTGGAAGAAAATGTCCAATTTGGGGGGAAAAGGCTGGTAGTTCTGGGTGAGAAGGTCCTATTTCAGGAGGAATCCTGGTATTTCTTGGAGAAGATGTGATATATTTGGGAGAAATGTGGCCTATCTGGATGAAAATGTCCAATTTGGGGGGAGAAGGCTGGTAGTTTTGGTTGAGAAGGTCCTATTTCAGGAGGAATCCTGGCATTCCTTGGAGAAGATGTGATATATTTGGGAGAAATGTGGCATTTCTGGAAGAAACTGTCCTCTTTTGGGGATAAAAGAGGTATTTGTGGGTGAAAAGGTCCTATTTCAAGAGGGAAACCTGGTATTTCTTGGAGAAGATGTGATCTATTTGGGAGAAATGTGGCCTTTCTGGATGAAACTGTCCTCTTTTGGGGATAAAAGAGGTATTTCATGGAGAAAAGGTCCTAAATCAAGGGGGAAACCTGGTATTTCTTGGAGGAGTTGTGATATATTTGGGAGAAATGTGGCATGTCTGGAAGAAACTGTCCTCTTTTGGGGATAAAAGAGGTATTTGTGGTTGAAAAGGTCCTATTTCAAGGGGGAAACCTGGCATTTCTTGGAGAAGATGTGATATATTTGGGAGAAATGTGGCATTTCTGGAAGAAACTGTCCTCTTTTGGGGATAAATGAGGTATTTGTGGGTGAAAAGGTCCTATTTGAAGGGGGAAACCTGGAATTTCTCGGAGAAGATGTGATCTATTTGGGAGAAATCTGGCATTTCTGGAAGAAACTGCCCTATTTTGGGGAGAAGCCAGCTATTAGTGGGTGAAAAGGTCCTATTTGAAGGGGGAAAGCTGTTATTTCTTGGAGAAGATGTGATATATTTGGGAGAAATGTGGCATTTCTGGAAGAAACTGTCCTCTTTTGGGGATAAAAGAGGTATTAGTGGGTGAAAAGGTCCTATTTGAAGGGGGAAACCTGGTATTTCTTGGAGAAGCTGTGATATATTTGGGAGAAACCTGGCATTTCTGGAAGAAACTGTCCTCTTTTGGGGATAAAAGAGGTATTTGTGGGTGAAAAGGTCCTATTTGAAGGGGGAAACCTGGTATTTCTTGGAGAAGCTGTGATCTATTTGGGAGAAATGTGGCATTTCTGGAAGAAACTGTCCTCTTTTGGGGATAAAAGAGGTATTTGTGGGTGAAAAGGTCCTATTTGAAGGGGGAAACGTGGTATTTCTTGGAGAAGATGTGATCTATTTGGGAGAAATGTGGCATTTCTGGAAGAAACTGTCCTATTTGGGGGAGAAGCCTGCTATTAGTGGGTGAAAAGGTCCTATTTGAAGGGGGAAAGCTGGTATTTCTTGGAGAAGATGTGATATCTTTGGGAGAAATGTGGCATTTCTGGAAGAAACTGTCCTCTTTTGGGGATAAAAGAGGTATTTGTGGGTGAAAAGGTCCTATTTGAAGGGGGAAACGTGGCATTTCTTGGAGAAGATGTGATATATTTGGGAGAAATGTGGCATGTCTGGAAGAAACTGTGCTCTTTTTGGGATAAAAGTGGTATTTGTGGGTGAGAAGGTCCTATTTGAAGGAGGAAAGCTGGGTATTTCTTGGAGAAGATGTGATATACATTTGGGAGAAATGTGGCATTTCTGGAAGAAACTGTCCTATTTTGGGGATAAAAGAGGTTTTTTTTGGGGAAAAGGTCCTATTTGAAGGGGGAAACGAGGTATTTCTTGGAGAAGATGTGATCTATTTGGGAGAAATGTGGCATTTCTGGAAGAAACTGTCCTCTTATGGGGATAGAAGAGGTATTTGTGGGTGAAAAGGTCCTATTTCCAGGGGAAAACCTGGTATTTCTTGGAGAAGATGTGATATATTTGGGAGAAATGTGGCATGTCTGGAAGAAAATGTCCTATTTGGGGGGAGAAGGGTAATATTTGTGGGAGAAAAGTTCCTATTTCAGGAGGAATCCTGGTATTTCTTGGAGGAGACGTGATATGTTTGGGAGAAATGTGCCATTTTTGGAAGAAACTGTCCTCTTTTGGGGATAAAAGAGGTATTTGTGGGTGAAAAGGTCCTATTTGAAGGGGGAAAGCAGGTATTTCTTGGAGAAGATGTGATATGTTTGGGAGAAATATGGCATTTCTGGAAGAAACTGTCCCTCTTTTGGGGATAAAACAGGTATTTGTGGGTGAAAAGGTCCTATTTGAAGTTGGAAAGCTGGTATTTCTTGGAGAAGATGTGATATATTTGGGAGAAATGTGGCCTTTCTGGTAGAAACTGTCCTCTTTTGGGGATAAAAGAGGTATTAGTGGGTGAAAAGGTCCTATTTGAAGGGGGGAAAGCTGGTATTTCTTGGAGAAGATGTGATATATTTGGGAGAAATGTGGCATTTCTTTAAGAAACTGTCCAATTTGAGGGGAGAAGGCTGGTATTTGTGGTAGAAAAGGTCCTCTTTCAGGAGGAATCCTGGTATTTCTTGGAGAAGATGTGATCAATTTGGGAGAAATGTGGCATGTCTGGAAGAAACTGTCCTATTTGAGGGATAAAAGAGGTATTTGTGGATGAAAAGGTCCTATTTGAAGGGGGAAACCTGGTATTTCTTGGAGAAGATGATATATATTTGGGAGAAATCAGGTATTTCTGGAAGAAACTGTCCTATTTTGGGGATAAAAGTATTTTTTTGTGGGTGAGAAGGTCCTATTTGAAGGGGGAATCCTGGTATTTCTTGGAGAAGATGTGATATATTTTGGGAGAAATGAGGCATTTCTGGAAGAAACTGTCCAATTTGTGGGGAGAAGGCTGGTAGTTGTGGGAGAAAAGGTCCTATTTGAAGGGGGAAAGCTGGTATTTCTTGGAGAAGATGTGATATATTTGGGATAAATGTGGCATGTCTGGAAGAAACTGTCCTATTTGAGGGATAAAGAGGTATTTGTGGGTGAAAAGGTCCTATTTGAAGGGGTAAAGCTGGTATTTCTTGGAGAAGATGTGATATATTTGGGAGAAATCAGGCATTTCTGGAAGAAACTGTCCTCTTTTGGGGATAAAAGAATTTTTTGTGGGTGAAAAGGTCCTATTTGAAGGGGGAAACGTGGTATTTCTTGGAGAAGACGTGATATGTTTGGGAGAAATGTGGCCTTTCTGGAAGAAACTGTCCTCTTTTGGGGATAAAAGTGGTATTTGTGGGTGATAAGGTCCTATTTGAAGGGGGAAAGCCGGTATTTCTTGGAGAAGATGTGATATATTTGGGGGAAATGTGGCATGTCAGGAAGAAACTGACCTATTTTGGGGATAAAAGAGGTATTTGTGGGAGAAAAGGTCCTATTTGAAGGGGGAAAGCTGGTATTTCTTGGAGAAGATGTGATCTATTTGGGAGAAATGTGGCCTTTCTGGAAGAAAATGTTCAATTTGGGGGGTTAGGCTGGTAGTTTTGGGTCCTATTTCAGGAGGAATCCTGGTATTTCTTGGAGAAGATGTGATATATTTGGGAGAAATGTGGCCTTTCTGGATGAAAATGTCCAATTTGGGGGAGAAAGCTGGTAGTTTTGGTTGAGAAGGACCTATTTCAGGAGGAATCCTGGCATTTCTTGGTGAAGATGTGATATATTTGGGAGAAATGTGGCATTTCTGGAAGAAACTGTCCTATTTTGGGGATAAAAGTGGTATTTGTGGGTGAGAAGGTTCTATTTGATGGAGGAAAGCTGGTATTTCTTGGAGAAGATGTGATATATATTTGGGAGAAATGTGGCATTTCTGGAAGAAACTGTTCTCTTTTGGGGATAAAAGAGGTTTTTTTGGGGAAAAGGTCCTATTTGAAGGGGGAACCCTGGTATTTCTTGGAGAAGATGTGATATATTTGGGAGAAATGTGGCATTTCTGGAAGAAACTATCCTCTTATGGGGATAGAACAGGTATTTGTGGGTGAAAAGGTCCTATTTCCAAGGGAAAACCTGGTATTTCTTGGAGAAGATGTGATATATTTGGGAGAAATGTGGCATTTCTGGCAGAAAATGTTCAATTTGGGGGGAGAAGGGTGGTATTTGTGGGAGAAATGTTCCTATTTCAGGAGGAATCCTGGTATTTCTTGGAGGAGACGGAATATGTTTGGGAGAAATGTGCCATTTCTGGAAGAAACTGTCCTATTTGGGGATAAAACAGGTATTTGTGGGTGAAAAGGTCCTATTTGAAGGGGGAAACGTGGTATTTCTTGGAGAAGATGTGATATGTTTGGGAGAAATATGGCATTTCTGGAAGAAACTGTCCTCTTTTGGGGATAAAACAGGTATTTGTGGGTGGAAAGGTCCTATTTGAAGGAGGAAAGCTGGTATTTCTTGGAGAAGATGTGATATATATTTGGGAGAAATGTGGCATTTCTGGTAGAAACTGTCCTCTTTTGGGGATAAAAGAATTTTTGTGGGTGAAAAGGTCTTATTTGAAGGGGGAAACGTGGTATTTCCTGGAGAAGATGTGATATGTTTGGGAGAAATGTGGCATTTCTTTAAGAAACTGTCCAATTTTGGGGGGAGAAGGCTGGTTTTTTTGGTAGAAAAGGTCCTCTTTCAGGAGGAATCCTGGTATTTCTTGGAGAAGATGTGATCTATTTGGGAGAAATGTGGCATGTCTGGAAGAAACTGTCCTATTTGAGGGATAAAAGAGGTATTTGTGGATGAAAAGGTCCTATTTGAAGGGGGAAACCTGGTATTTCTTGGAGAAGATGATATATATTTGGGAGAAATCAGGCATTTCTGGAAGAAACTGTCCTATTTTGGGGATAAAAGTATTTTTTGTGGGTGAAAAGGTCCTATTTGAAGGGGGAAACCTGGTATTTCTTGGAGAAGATGTGATATATTTGGGAGAAATGTGGCATTTCTGGCAGAAACTGTCCTATTTTGGGATAAAAGTGGTATTTGTGGGTGATAAGGTCCTATTTGAAGGGGGAAACCTGGTATTTCTTGGAGAAGATGTGATATATTTGGGGGAAATGTGGCCTTTCTGGAAGAAACTGTCCTCTTTTGGGGATAAAAGAGGTATTTGTGGGTGAAAACGTTGTATTTGAAGGGGGAAAGCTGGTATTTCTTGGAGAAGATGTGATCTATTTGGGAGAAATGTGGCATTTCTGGAAGAAACTGTCCTCTTTTGGGGATAAAAGAGGTATTTGTGGGTGAAAAGGTCCTATTTGAAGGGGGAAACCTGGTATTTCTTGGAGAAGATGTGATATATTTGGGAGAAATGTGGCATTTCTGGAAGAAACTGTCCTCTTTTGGGGATAAAAGAGGTATTTGTGGGTGAAAAGGTCCTATTTGAAGGGGAAAGCTGGATGTTCTTGCAGGATATGTGATATATTTGGGAGAAATGTGGCATGTCTGGAAGAAACTGTCCTCTTTTGGGGATAAAAGAGGTATTTGTGGGTGAAAAGGTCCTATTTCAAGGGGGAAACTGGCATTTCTTTGAGAAGATGTGATATATTTGGGAGAAATGTGGCATTTCTGGAAGAAACTGTCCTATTTGGGGATAAAAGAGGTATTTGTGGGTGAAAAGGTCCTATTTGAAGTTGGAAACCTGGTATTTCTTGGAGAAGATGTGATATGTTTGGGAGAAATGTGGCATTTCTGGAAGAAACTGTCCTCTTTTGGGGTTAAACCAGGAATTTGTGGGTGAAAAGGTCCTATTTGAAGGGGAAAACCTGGTATTTCTTGGAGAAGATGTGATATATTTGGGAGAAATGTGGCATTTCTGGAAGAAACTGTCCTCTTTTGGGGATAAAACAGGTATTTGTGGGTGAAAAGTTCCTATTTGAAGGGGGAAAGCTGGTATTTCTTGGAGAAGATGTGATATATTTGGGAGAAATGTGGCATTTCTGGAAGAAACTGTCCTCTTTTGGGGATAAAAGAGGTATTAGTGGGTGAAAAGGTCCTATTTGAAGGGGGAAACCTGGTATTTCTTGGAGAAGCTGTGATATATTTGGGAGAAACCTGGCATTTATGGAAGAAACTGTCCTATTTTGGGGATAAAAGAGGTATTTGTGGGTGAAAAGGTCCTATTTGAAGGGGGAAACCTGGTATTTCTTGGAGAAGATGTGATCTATTTGGGAGAAATCTGGCATTTCTGGAAGAAACTGTCCTCTTTTGGGACAAAAGATGTATTTGTGGGTGATAAGGTCCTATTTGAAGGGGGAAACGTGGTATTTCTTGGAGAAGATGTGATATGTTTGGGAGAAATATGGCATTTCTGGAAGAAACTGTCCTCTTTTGGGGATAAAACAGGTATTTGTGGGTGAAAAGTTCCTATTTGAAGGGGGAAAGCTGGTATTTCTTGGAGAAGATGTGATCTATTTGGGAGAAATGTGGCATGTCTGGAAGAAAGTGTCCTGTTTTGGGGATAAAACAGGTATTTGTGGGAGAAAAGGTCCTATTTGAAGGGGGAAACCTGGTATTTCTTGGAGAAGATGTGATCTATTTGGGAGAAATGTGGCATGTCTGGAAGAAAGTGTCCTCTTTTGGGGATAAAAGAGGTATTTGTGGGAGAAAAGGTCCTATTTGAAGGGGGAAAGCTGGTATTTCTTGAAGGAGATGTGATATATTTGGGAGAAATGTGGCCTTTCTGGAAGAAACTGTCCTCTTTTGGGGATAAAAGAGGTATTTGTGGGTGAGAAGGTCCTATTTGAAGGGGGAAACGTGGTATTTCTTGGAGAAGATGTGATCTATTTGGGAGAAATCTGGCATTTCTGGAAGAAACTGTCCTATTTGGGGGAGAAGCCTGCTATTAGTGGGTGAAAAGGTCGTATTTGAAGGGGGAAAGCTGGTATTTCTTGGAGAAGATGTGATATGTTTGGGAGAAATGTGGCATTTCTGGAAGAAACTGTCCTCTTTTGGGGATAAAAGAGGTATTTGTGGGTGAAAAGGTCCTATTTGAAGGGGGAAACGTGGTATTTCTTGGAGAAGATGTGATCTATTTGGGAGAAATGTGGCATTTCTGGAAGAAGCTGTGCTCTTTTGGGGATAAAAGTGGTATTTGTGGGTGAAAAGGTCCTATTTGAAGGAGGAAAGCTGGTATTTCTTGGAGAAGATGTGATATATATTTGGGATAAATGTGGCATGTCTGGAAGAAACTGTCCTATTTTGGGGATAAAAGAGGTATATGTGGGTGAAAAGGTCCTATTTCCAGGGGGAAACGTGGTATTTCTTGGAGAAGATGTGATATATTTGGGAGAAATGTGGCATTTCTGGAAGAAACTGTCCTCTTATGGGGATAGAAGAGGTATTTGTGGGTGAAAAGGTCCAATTTCCAGGGGAAAACCTGGTATTTCTTGGAGAAGATGTGATATATTTGGGAGAAATGTGGCATGTCTGGAAGAAACTGTCCTCTTTTGGGGATAAAAGAGGTATTTGTGGGTGAAAAGGTCCTATTTGAAGGGGGAAAGCTGGTATTTCTTGGAGAAGATGTGATATGTTTGGGAGAAATATGGCATTTCTGGAAGAAACTGTCCTCTTTTGGGGATAAAAGAGGTAGTTGTGGGTGAAATGGTCCTATTTGAAGTTGGAAAGCTGGTATTTCTTGGAGAAGATGTGATATATTTGGGAGAAATGTGGCCTTTCTGGTAGAAACTGTCCTCTTTTGGGGATAAAAGAGGTATTAGTGGGTGAAAAGGTCCTATTTGAAGGGGGAAAGCTGGTATTTCTTGGAGAAGATGTGATATATTTGGGAGAAATGAGGCATTTCTTTAAGAAACTGTCCAATTTGGGGGGAGAAGGCTGGTATTTGTGGTAGAAAAGGTCCTCTTTCAGGAGGAATCCTGGTATTTCTTGGAGAAGATGTGATCTATTTGGGAGAAATGTGGCATGTCTGGAAGAAACTGTCCTATTTGAGGGATAAAAGAGGTATTTGTGGATGAAAAGGTCCTATTTGAAGGGGGAAACCTGGTATTTCTTGGAGAAGATGATATATATTTGGGAGAAATCAGGCATTTCTGGAAGAAACTGTCCTCTTTTGGGGATAAAACAGGTATTTGTGGGTGAAAAGGTCCTATTTGAAGGGGGAAAGCTGGTATTTCTTGGAGAAGATGTGATATGTTTGGGAGAAATGTGGCATTTCTGGCAGAAACTGTCCTATTTTGGGGATAAAAGTGGTATTTGTGGGAGATAAGGTCCTATTTGAAGGGGGAAACATGGTATTTCTTGGAGAAGATGTGATATATTGGGAGAAATGTGGCATTTATGGAAGAAACTGTCCTCTTTTGGGGATAAAAGAGGTATTTGTGGGAGAAAAGTTCCTATTTGAAGGGGGAAAGCTGGTATTTCTTGGAGAAGATGTGATATATTTGGGAGAAATGTGGCATTTCTGGAAGAAACTGTCCTCTTTTGGGGATAAAAGAGGTATTTGTGGGTGAAAAGGTCCTATTTCAAGGGGGAACCTGGTATTTCTTGGTGAAGATGTGATATATTTTGGAGAAATGTGGCATTTCTGGAAGAAACTGTCCTCTTTTGGGGATAAAACAGGTTTTTGTGGGAGAAAAGGTCCTATTTGAAGGGGGAAAGCTGGATGTTCTTGCAGGAGATGTGATATATTTGGGAGAAATGTGGCATGTCTGGAAGAAACTTTCATCTTTTGGGGATAAAAGAGGTATTTGTGGGTGAAAAGGTCCTATTTGAAGTTGGAAACCTGGTATTTCTTGGAGAAGATGTGATCTGTTTGGGAGAAATTTGGCATTTCTGGAAGAAACTGTCCTCTTTTGGGGATAAATAGGTATTTGTGGTTGAAAAGTTCCTATTTGAAGGGGGAAACGTGGTATTTCTTGGAGAAGATGTGATATGTTTGGGAGAAATATGGCAATTCTGGAAGAAACTGTCCTCTTTTGGGGATAAAACAGGTATTTGTGGGTGAAAAGGTCCTATTTGAAGGGGGAAAGCTGGTATTTCTTGGAGAAGATGTGATATATTAGGGAGAAATGTGGCATGTCTGGAAGAAACTGTCCTCTTTTGGGGATTATACAGGTATTTGTGGTTGAAAAGGTCCTATTTGAAGGGGGAAAGCTGGTATTTCTTGGAGAAGATGTGATATATTTGGGAGAAATGTGGCATTTCTGGAAGAAAGTGTCCTGTTTTGGGGATAAAAGAGGTATTTGTGGGAGAAAAGGTCCTATTTGAAGGGGGAAAGCTGGTATTTCTTGAAGGAGATGTGATATATTTGGGAGAAATGTGGCATGTCTGGAAGAAACTGACCTATTTTGGGGATAAAAGAGGTATTTGTGGGAGAAAAGGTCCTATTTGAAGGGGGAAACGTGGTATTTCTTGGAGAAGATGTGATCTATTTGGGAGAAATCTGGCATTTCTGGAAGAAACTGTCCTATTTGGGGGAGAAGCCTGCTATTAGTGGGTGAAAAGTTCCTATTTGAAGGGGGAAAGCTGGTATTTCTTGGAGAAGATGTGATATATTTGGGAGAAATGTGGCATTTCTGGAAGAAACTGACCTCTTTTGGGGATAAAAGAGGTATTTGTGGGTGAAAAGGTCCTATTTGAAGAGGGAAACCTGGTATTTCTTGGAGAATATGTGATATGTTTGGGAGAAATGTGGCATTTCTGGAAGAAACTGTCCTATTTGGGGGGAGAAGGCTGGTATTTGTGGGAGAAAAGGTCCTATTTGAAGGGGGAAAGCTGGTATTTCTTGGAGAAGATGTGATATATTTGGGAGAAATCAGGCATTTCTGGAAGAAACTGTCCTATTTTGGGGATAAAAGAATTTTTTGTGGGTGAAAAGGTCCTATTTGAAGGTGGAAAGCTGGTATTTCTTGGAGAAGATGTGATATATTTGGGAGAAACGTGGCCTTTCTGGAAGAAACTGTCCTATTTTGGGGATAAAAGTGGTATTTGTGGGTGATAAGGTCCTATTTGAAGGGGGAATCCTGGTATTTCTTGGAGAAGATGTGATATATTTGGGGGAAATGTGGCATGTCAGGAAGAAACTGTCCTATTTTGGGGATAAAAGAGGTATTTGTGGGAGAAAAGGTCCTATTTGAAGGGGGAAAGCTGGTATTTCTTGGAGAAGATGTGATATATATTTGGGAGAAATGTGGCATTTCTGGAAGAAACTGTCCTCTTATGGGGATAGAACAGGTATTTGTGGGTGAAAAGGTCCTATTTGAAGGGGGAACCCTGGTATTTCTTGGAGAAGATGTGATATATTTGGGAGAAATGTGGCATTTCTGGATGAAAATGTCCAATTTGGGGGGAGAAGGCTGGTAGTTTTGGTTGAGAAGGTCCTATTTCAGGAGGAATCCTGGCATTTCTTGGAGAAGATGTGATATATTTGGGAGAAATGTGGCATTTCTGGAAGAAACTGTCCTCTTTTGGGGATAAAAGAGGTATTTGTGGGTGAAAAGGTCCTATTTGAAGGGGTAAAGCAGGTATTTCTTGGAGAAGATGTGATATGTTTGGGAGAAATATGGCATTTCTGGAAGAAACTGTCCTCTTTTGGGGATAAAAAAGGTATTTGTGGGTGAAAAGGTCCTATTTCAAGGGGGAACCTGGTATTTCTTGGTGAAGATATGATGTATTTTGGAGAAATCTGGCATTTCTGAAACTAACTGTCCTCTTTTGGGGATAAAACAGGTATTTGTGGGAGAAAAGGTCCTATTTGAAGGGGGAAAGCTGGATGTTCTTGCAGGAGATGAGATATATTTGGGAGAAATGTGGCATTTCTGGAAGAAACTGTCCTATTTTGGGGATAAAAGAGGTATTTGTGGTTGAAAAGGTCCTATTTCAAGGGGGAAACCTGGCATTTCTTGGAGAAGATGTGATATATTTGGGAGAAATGTGGCATTTCTGGAAGAAACTGTCCTATTTTGGGGATAAATGAGGTATTTGTGGGTGAAAAGGTCCTATTTGAAGTTGGAAACCTGGTATTTCTTGGAGAAGATGTGATATGTTTGGGAGAAATGTGGCATTTCTGGAAGAAACTGTCCTCTTTTGGGGATAAAAGAGGTACTTGTGGGTGAAAAGGTCCTATTTGAAGGGGGAAAACCTGGTATTTCTTGGAGAAGATGTGATATATTTGGGAGAAATGTGGCATTTCTGGAAGAAACTGTCCTATTTTGGGATAAAAGAGGTATTAGTGGGTGAAAAGGTCCTATTTGAAGGGGGAAACCTGGTATTTCTTGGAGAAGATGTGATATATTTGGGAGAAACCTGGCATTTACGGAAGAAACTGTCCTATTTTGGGGATAAAAGAGGTATTTGTGGGTGAAAAGGTCCTATTTGAAGGGGGAAACCTGGTATTTCTTGGAGAAGATGTGATCTATTTGGGAGAAATCTGGCATTTCTGGAAGAAACTGTCCTCTTTTGGGGACAAAAGATGCATTTGTGGGTGATAAGGTCCTATTTGAAGGGGGAAACGTGGTATTTCTTGGAGAAGATGTGATATGTTTGGGAGAAATATGGCATTTCTGGAAGAAACTGTCCTCTTTTGGGGATAAAAGAGGTATTTGTGGGTGAAAAGTTCCTATTTGAAGGGGGAAAGCTGGTATTTCTTGGAGAAGATGTGATATGTTTGGGAGAAATGTGGCATGTCTGGAAGAAACTGTCCTCTTTTGGGGATAAAACAGGTATTTGTGGGAGAAAAGGTCCTATTTGAAGGGGGAAAGCTGGTATTTCTTGGAGAAGATGTGATCTATTTGGGAGAAATGTGGCATGTCTGGAAGAAACTGTCCTGTTTTGGGGATAAAACAGGTATTTGTGGGAGAAAAGGTCCTATTTGAAGGGGGAAAGCTGGTATTTCTTGAAGGAGATGTGATATATTTGGGAGAAATGTGGCATGTCTGGAAGAAACTGTCCTATTTTGGGGATAAAAGAGGTATTTGTGGGTGAAAAGGTCCTATTTGAAGGGGGAAACGTGGTATTTCTCGGAGAAGATGTGATCTATTTGGGAGAAATCTGGCATTTCTGGAAGAAACTGTCCTATTTGGGGGAGAAGCCTGCTATTAGTGGGTGAAAAGGTCGTATTTGAAGGGGGAAAGCTGGTATTTCTTGGAGAAGATGTGATATCTTTGGGAGAAATGTGGCATTTCTGGAAGAAACTGTCCTCTTTTGGGGATAAAAGAGGTATTTGTGGGTGAAAAGGTCCTATTTGAAGGGGGAAACGTGGTATTTCTTGGAGAAGATGTGATATATTTGGGAGAAATGTGGCATTTCTGGAAGAAACTGTGCTCTTTTGGGGATAAAAGTGGTATTTGTGGGTGAGAAGGTCCTATTTGAAGGAGGAAAGCTGGTATTTCTTGGAGAAGATGTGATATATATTTGGGAGAAATGTGGCATGTCTGGAAGAAACTTTCATCTTTTGGGGATAAAAGAGGTATTTGTGGGTGAAAAGGTCCTATTTGAAGTTGGAAACCTGGTATTTCTTGGAGAAGATGTGATCTGTTTGGGAGAAATTTGGCATTTCTGGAAGAAACTGTCCTCTTTTGGGGATAAAAGAGGTATTTGTGGGTGAAAAGTTCCTATTTGAAGGGGGAAACGTGGTATTTCTTGGAGAAGATGTGATATGTTTGGGAGAAATATGGCATTTCTGGAAGAAACTGTCCTCTTTTGGGGATAAAACAGGTATTTGTGGGTGAAAAGGTCCTATTTGAAGGGGGAAAGCTGGTATTTCTTGGAGAAGATGTGATATATTTGGGAGAAATGTGGCATGTCTGGAAGAAACTGTCCTCTTTTGGGGATTATACAGGTATTTGTGGTTGAAAAGGTCCTATTTGAAGGGGGAAAGCTGGTATTTCTTGGAGAAGATGTGATATATTTGGGAGAAATGTGGCATTTCTGGAAGAAAGTGTCCTGTTTTGGGGATAAAAGAGGTATTTGTGGGAGAAAAGGTCCTATTTGAAGGGGGAAAGCTGGTATTTCTTGAAGGAGATGTGATATATTTGGGAGAAATGTGGCATGTCTGGAAGAAACTGTCCCATTTTGGGGATAAAAGAGGTATTTGTGGTGAAAAGGTCCTATTTGAAGGGGGAAACGTGCTATTTCTTGGAGAAGATGTGATCTATTTGGGAGAAATCTGGCATTTCTGGAAGAAACTGTCCTATTTGGGGGAGAAGCCTGCTATTAGTGGGTGAAAAGTTCCTATTTGAAGGGGGAAAGCTGGTATTTCTTGGAGAAGATGTGATATATTTGGGAGAAACGTGGCCTTTCTGGAAGAAACTGTCCTCTTTTGGGGATAAAAGTGGTATTTGTGGGTGATAAGGTCCTATTTGAAGGGGGAATCCTGGTATTTCTTGGAGAAGATGTGATATATTTGGGGGAAATGTGGCATGTCAGGAAGAAACTGTCCTATTTTGGGGATAAAAGAGGTATTTGTGGGAGAAAAGGTCCTATTTGAAGGGGGAAAGCTGGTATTTCTTGGAGAAGATGTGATATATATTTGGGAGAAATGTGGCATTTCTGGAAGAAACTGTCCTCTTATGGGGATAGAACAGGTATTTGTGGGTGAAAAGGTCCTATTTGAAGGGGGAACCCTGGTATTTCTTGGAGAAGATGTGATATATTTGGGAGAAATGTGGCATTTCTGGATGAAAATGTCCAATTTGGGGGGAGAAGGCTGGTAGTTTTGGTTGAGAAGGTCCTATTTCAGGAGGAATCCTGGCATTTCTTGGAGAAGATGTGATATATTTGGGAGAAATGTGGCATTTCTGGAAGAAACTGTCCTCTTTTGGGGATAAAAGAGGTATTTGTGGGTGAAAAGGTCCTATTTGAAGGGGTAAAGCAGGTATTTCTTGGAGAAGATGTGATATGTTTGGGAGAAATATGGCATTTCTGGAAGAAACTGTCCTCTTTTGGGGATAAAAAAGGTATTTGTGGGTGAAAAGGTCCTATTTCAACGGGGGAACCTGGTATTTCTTGGTGAAGATATGATGTATTTTGGAGAAATCTGGCATTTCTGAAACTAACTGTCCTCTTTTGGGGATAAAACAGGTATTTGTGGGAGAAAAGGTCCTATTTGAAGGGGGAAAGCTGGATGTTCTTGCAGGAGATGAGATATATTTGGGAGAAATGTGGCATTTCTGGAAGAAACTGTCCTCTTTTGGGGATAAAAGAGGTACTTGTGGGTGAAAAGGTCCTATTTGAAGGGGAAAACCTGGTATTTCTTGGAGAAGAGGTGATATATTTGGGAGAAATGTGGCATTTCTGGAAGAACTGTCCTATTTTGGGATAACAGAGGTATTAGTGGGTGAAAAGGTCCTATTTGACAGGGGGAAACCTGGTATTTCTTGGAGAAGATGTGATATATTTGGGAGAAACCTGGCATTTATGGAAGAAACTGTCCTATTTTGGGGATAAAAGAGGTATTTGTGGGTGAAAAGGTCCTATTTGAAGGGGGAAAGCTGGTATTTCTTGGAGAAGATGTGATCTATTTGGGAGAAATCTGGCATTTCTGGAAGAAAACTGTGCTCTTTTGGGATAAAAGTGGTATTTGTGGGTGAGAAGGTCCTATTTGAAGGAGGAAAGCTGGTATTTCTTGGAGAAGATGTGATATATATTTGGGAGAAATGTGGCATGTCTGGAAGAAACTTTCATCTTTTGGGGATAAAAGAGGTATTTGTGGGTGAAAAGGTCCTATTTGAAGTTGGAAACCTGGTATTTCTTGGAGAAGATGTGATCTGTTTGGGAGAAATTTGGCATTTCTGGAAGAAACTGTCCTCTTTTGGGATAAAAGAGGTATTTGTGGGTGAAAAGTTCCTATTTGAAGGGGGAAACGTGGTATTTCTTGGAGAAGATGTGATATGTTTGGGAGAAATATGGCATTTCTGGAAGAAACTGTCCTCTTTTGGGGATAAAAGAGGTATTTGTGGGTGAAAAGGTCCTATTTGAAGGGGGAAAGCTGGTATTTCTTGGAGAAGATGTGATATATTTGGGAGAAATGTGGCATGTCTGAAGAAACTGTCCTCTTTTGGGGATTATACAGGTATTTGTGGTTGAAAAGGTCCTATTTGAAGGGGGAAAGCTGGTATTTCTTGGAGAAGATGTGATATATTTGGGAGAAATGTGGCATTTCTGGAAGAAAGTGTCCTGTTTTGGGGATAAAAGAGGTATTTGTGGGAGAAAAGGTCCTATTTGAAGGGGAAACCTGGTATTTCTTGAAGGAGATGTGATATATTTGGGAGAATGTGGCATGTCTGGAAGAAACTGTCCCATTTGGGGATAAAAGAGGTATTTGTGGTGAAAAGTCCTATTTGAAGGGGGAAACGTGCTATTTCTTGGAGAAGATGTGATCTATTTGGGAGAAATCTGGCATTTCTGGAAGAAACTGTCCTATTTGGGGGAGAAGCCTGCTATTAGTGGGTGAAAAGTTCCTATTTGAAGGGGGAAAGCTGGTATTTCTTGGAGAAGATGTGATATATTTGGGAGAAATGTGGCATTTCTGGAAGAAACTGACCTCTTTTGGGATAAAAGAGGTATTTGTGGGGTGAAAAGGTCCTATTTGAAGAGGGAAACCTGGTATTTCTTGGAGAAGATGTGATATGTTTGGGAGAAATGTGGCATTGCTGAAGAAACTGTCCTATTTGGGGGGAGAAGGCTGGTATTTGTGGGAGAAAAGGTCCTATTTGATGGGGAAAGCTGGTAATTTCTTGGAGAAGATGTGATATATTTGGGAGAAATGAGGCAATTTCTGGAAGAAACTGTCCTATTTTGGGGATAAAAGAATTTTTGTGGGTGAAAAGGTCCTATTTGAAGGGGGAAAGCTGGTATTTCTTGGAGAAGATGTGATATATTTGGGAGAAACGTGGCCTTTCTGGAAGAAACTGTCCTCTTTTGGGGATAAAAAGTGGTATTTGTGGGTGATAAGGTCCTATTTGAAGGGGGAATCCTGGTATTTCTTGGAGAAGATGTGATATATTTGGGGGAAATGTGGCATGTCAGGAAGAAACTGTCCTATTTTGGGGATAAAAGAGGAATTTGTGGGAGAAAAGGTCCAATTTGAAGGGGAAAGCTGGTATTTCTTGGAGAAGATGTGATCTATTGGGAGAAATGTGGCCTTTCTGGAAGAAAATGTCCAATTTGGGGGGTTAGGCTGGTAGTATTCGGTGAGAAGGTCCTATTTCAGGAGGAATCCTGGTATTTCCTTGGAGAAGATGTGATATATTTGGGAGAAATGTGGCCTTTCTGGATGAAAATGTCCAATTTGGGGGAGAAGGCTGGTAGTTTTGGTTGAGAAGGTCCTATTTCAATAGGAATCCTGGCATTTCTTGGAGAAGATGTGATATATTTGGGAGAAATGTGGCATGTCTGGAAGAAACTGTCCTATTTTGGTGTATAAAAGTGGTATTTTGTGGGTGAGAAGGTCCTATTTGAAGGAGGAAAGCTGGTATTCTTGGAGAAGATGTGATATATATTGGGAGAAATGTGGCATTTCTGGAAGAAACTGTCCTCTTTTGGGGATAAAAGAGGTTTTTTTGGGAAAAGGTCCTATTTGAAGGGGGAAACGTGGTATTTCTTGGAGAAGATGTGATATATTTGGGAGAGAATGTGGCATTTCTGAAGAAACTGTCCTCTTATGGGGATAGAACAGGTTATTTGTGGGTGAAAAGGTCCTATTTGAAGGGGGAACGCTGGTATTTCTTGGAGGAGATGTGATATATTTGGGAGAAATGTGGCCTTTCTGGATGAAAATGTCCAATTTGGGGGGAGAAGGCTGGTAGTTTTGGTGAGAAGGTCCTATTTCAGGAGGAATCCTGGCATTTCTTGAGAAGATGTGATATATTTGGGAGAAATGTGGCATTTCTGGAAGAAACTGTCCTCTTTTTGGGATAAAAGAGGTATTTGTGGGTGAAAAGGTCCTATTTGAAGGGGGAAAGCAGGTATTTCTTGGAGAAGATGTGATATGTTTGGAGAAATATGGCATTTCTGGAAGAAACTGTCCTCTTTTGGGATCAAAAAGGTATTTGTGGGTGAAAAGGTCCTGTTTCAAGGGGAAAGCTGGATGTTCTTGCAGGAGATGAGATATATTTGGGAGAAATGTGGCATTTCTGGAAGAAACTGTCCTCTTTTGGGGATAAAAGAGGTATTTGTGGTTGAAAAGGTCCTATTTCAAGGGGGAAACCTGGCATTTCTTGGAGAAGATGTGATATATTTGGGAGAAATGTGGCATTTCTGGAAGAAACTGTCCTATTTTGGGGATAAATGAGGTATTTGTGGGTGAAAAGGTCCTATTTGAAGTGGAAACCTGGTATTTCTTGGAGAAGATGTGATATGTTTGGGAGAAATGTGGCATTTCTGGAAGAAACTGTCCTATTTTGGGTTAAACCAGGTATTTGTGGGTGAAAAGGTCCTATTTGAAGGGGGAAAACCTGGTATTTCTTGGAGAAGATGTGATATATTTGGGAGAAATGTGGCATTTCTGGAAGAAACTGTCCTATTTTGGGATAAAAGAGGTATTGTGGGTGAAAAGGTCCTATTTGAAGGGGGAAACCTGGTATTTCTTGGAGAAGCTGTGATATATTTGGGTGAAACCTGGGCATTTATGGAAGAAACTGTCCTATATTGGGGATAAAAGAGGTATTTGTGGTTTAAAAGGTCCTATTTGAAGGGGGAAAGCTGGTATTTCTTGGAGAAGATGTGATATATTTGGGAGAAATGTGGCCTTTCTGGAAGAAACTGTCCTCTTTTGGGGATAAAAGTGGTATTTGTGGGTGATAAGGTCCTATTTGAAGGGGGAAACCTGGTATTTCTTGGAGAAGATGTGATCTATTGGGAAATGTGGCATGTCAGGAAGAAACTGCCCTCTTTTGGGGATAAAAGAGGTATTTGTGGGAGAAAAGGTCCTATTTGAAGGGGGAAAGCTGGTATTTCTTGGAGAAGATGTGATCTATTGGGAGAAATGTGGCCTTTCTGGAAGAAAATGTCCAATTTGGGCGGTTAGGCTGGTAGTATTCGGTGAGAAGTTCCTATTTCAGGAGGAATCCTGGTATTTCTTGGAGAAGATGTGATATATTTGGAGAAATGTGGCCTTTCTGGATGAAAATGTCCAATTTGGGGGGAGAAGGCTGGTAGTTTAGGTTGAGAAGGTCCTATTTCAGGAGGAATCCTAGCATTTCTTGGAGAAGATGTGATATATTTGGGAGAAATGTGGCATTTCTGGAAGAAACTGTCCTATTTTGGGGATAAAAGTGGTATTTGTGGGTGAGAAGGTCCTATTTGAAGGAGGAAAGCTGGTATTTCTTGGAGAAGATGTGATATATATTTGGGAGAAATGTGGCATTTCTGGAAGAAACTGTCCTCTTTTGGGGATAAAAGAGGTTTTTTGGGGGAAAAGGTCCTATTTGTAGGGGGAAACGTGGTATTTCTTGGAGAAGATGTGATATATATTTGGGAGAAATATGGCATTTCTGGAAGAAACTGTCCTCTTATGGGGATAGAACAGGTATTTGTGGGTGAAAAGGTCCTATTTGAATGGGGAAAGCTGGTATTTCTTGGAGAAGATGTGATATATTTGGGAGAAATGTGGCATGTCTGGAAGAAAATGTCCAATTTGGGGGGAGAAGGGTGGTATTTGTTGGAGAAAAGTTCCTATTTCAGGAGGAATCCTGGTATTTCTTGGAGGAGACGAGATATGTTTGGGAGAAATCTGGCATTTCTGGAAGAAAATGTCCTCTTTTGGGGATAAAAGAGGTATTTGTGTGTGAAAAGGTCCTATTTGAAGGGGAAAAGCAGGTATTTCTTGGAGAAGATGTGATATGTTTGGGAGAAATATGGCATTTCTGGAAGAAACTGTCCTCTTTTGGGGATAAAAAAGGTATTTGTGGATGAAATGGTCCTATTTCAAGGGGGAACCTGGTATTTCTTGGTGAAGATATGATGTATTTTGGAGAAATCTGGCATTTCTGAAACAAACTGTCCTTTTTTGGGGATAAAACAGGTATTTCTGGGAGAAAAGGTCCTATTTGAAGGGGGAAAGCTGGATGTTCTTGCAGGAGATGTGATATATTTGGGAGAAATGTGGCCTTTCTGGATGAAAATGTCCAATTTGGGGGGAGAAGGCTGGTAGTTTTGGTTGAGAAGGTCCTATTTCAGGAGGAATCCTGGTATTTCTTGGAGAAGATGTGATATATTTGGGAGAAATGTGGCATTTCTGGAAGAAACTGTCCTCTTTTGGGGATAAAAGAGGTATTTGTTGGTGAAAAGGTCCTATTTGAAGGGGGAAAGCAGGTATTTCTTGGATAAGATGTGATATGTTTGGGAGAAATATGGCATTTCTGGAAGAAACTGTCCTCTTTTGGGGATAAAAAAGGTATTTGTGGGTGGAAAGGTCCTATTTCAAGGGGGAACCTGGTATTTCTTGGTGAAGATATGATGTATTTTGGAGAAATCTGGCATTTCTGAAACAAACTGTCCTCTTTTGGGGATAAAACAGGTATTTGTAGGAGAAAAGGTCCTATTTGAAGGGGGAAAGCTGGATGTTCTTGCAGGAGATGAGATATATTTGGGAGAAATGTGGCATTTCTGGAAGAAAGTGTCCTGTTTTGGGGATAAAAGAGGTATTTGTGGTTGAAAAGGTCCTATTTCAAGGGGGAAACCTGGCATTTCTTGGAGAAGATGTGATATATTTGGGAGAAATGTGGCATTTCTGGAAGAAACTGTCCTATTTTGGGGATAAATGAGGTATTTGTAGGTGAAAAGGTCCTATTTGAAGTTGGAAACCTGGTATTTCTTGGAGAAGATGTGATATGTTTGGGAGAAATGTGGCATTTCTGGAAGAAACTGTCCTATTTTGGGGTTAAACCAGGTATTTGTGGGTGAAAAGGTCCTATTTGAAGGGGGAAAACCTGGTATTTCTTGGAGAAAAGGTGATATATTTGGGAGAAATGTGGCATTTCTGGAAGAAACTGTCCTATTTTGGGATAAAAGAGGTATTTGTGGGTGAAAAGGTCCTATTTGAAGGGGGAAACCTGGTATTTCTTGGAGAAGCTGTGATATATTTGGGTGAAACCTGGCATTTATGGAAGAAACTGTCCTATTTTGGGAATAAAAGAGGTATTTGTGGTTTAAAAGGTCCTATTTGAAGGGGGAAAGCTGGTATTTCTTGGAGAAGATGTGATCTATTTGGGAGAAATGTGGCCTTTCTGGAAGAAACTGTCCTCTTTTGGGGATAAAAGTGGTATTTGTGGGTGATAAGGTCCTATTTGAAGGGGGAAACGTGGTATTTCTTGGAGAAGATGTGATCTATTTGGGGGAAATGTGGCATGTCAGGAAGAAACTGTCCTCTTTTGGGGATAAAAGAGGTATTTGTGGGAGAAAAGGTCCTATTTGAAGGGGGAAAGCTGGTATTTCTTGGAGAAGATGTGATCTATTTGGGAGAAATGTGGCCTTTCTGGAAGAAAATGTCCAATTTGGGGGGTTAGGCTGGTAGTATTCGGTGAGAAGTTCCTATTTCAGGAGGAATCCTGGTATTTCTTGGAGAAGATGTGATATATTTGGGAGAAATGTGGCCTTTCTGGATGAAAATGTCCAATTTGGGGGGAGAAGGCTGGTAGTTTAGGTTGAGAAGGTCCTATTTCAGGAGGAATCCTGGTATTTCTTGGAGGAGACGAGATATGTTTGGGAGAAATCTGGCATTTCTGGAAGAAAATGTCCTCTTTTGGGGATAAAAGAGGTATTTGTGGGTGAAAAGGTCCTATTTGAAGGGGGAAAGCAGGTATTTCTTGGAGAAGATGTGATATGTTTGGGAGAAATATGGCATTTCTGGAAGAAACTGTCCTCTTTTGGGGATAAAAAATGTATTTGTGGGTGAAAAGGTCCTATTTCAAGGGGGAACCTGGTATTTCTTGGTGAAGATATGATGTATTTTGGAGAAATCTGGCATTTCTGAAACAAACTGTCCTTTTTTGGGGATAAAACAGGTATTTGTGGGAGAAAAGGTCCTATTTGAAGGGGGAAAGCTGGATGTTCTTGCAGGAGATGTGATATATTTGGGAGAAATGTGGCATTTCTGGAAGAAACTGTCCTCTTTTGGGGATAAAAGAGGTATTTGTGGTTGAAAAGGTCCTATTTGAAGGGGGAAACCTGGTATTTCTTGGAGAAGATGTGATATGTTTGGGAGAAATGTGGCATTTCTGGAAGAAACTGTCCTATTTTGGGGTTAAACCAGGTATTTGTGGGTGAAGAGGTCCTATTTGAAGGGGGAAAACCTGGTATTTCTTGGAGAAGATGTGATATATTTGGGAGAAATGTGGCATTTCATGAAGAAACTGTCCTATTTTGGGATAAAAGAGGTATTTGTGGGTGAAAAGGTCCTATTTGAAGGGGGAAACCTGGTATTTCTTGGAGAAGCTGTGATATATTTGGGAGAAACCTGGCATTTATGGAAGAAACTGTCCTATTTTGGGGATAAAAGAGGTATTTGTGGGTGAAAAGGTCCTATTTGAAGGGGGAAAGCTGGTATTTCTTGGAGAAGATGTGATCTATTTGGGAGAAATGTGGCATTTCTGGAAGAAACTGTCCTCTTTTGGGGATAAAAGAGGTATTTGTGGGTGAGAAGGTCCTATTTGAAGGGGGAAACCTGTTATTTCTTGGAGAAGATGTGATATGTTTGGGAGAAATATGGCATTCTGGAAGAAACTGTCCTCTTTTGGGGATAAAACAGGTATTTGTGGGTGAAAAGGTCCTATTTGAAGGGGGAAATCTGGTATTTCTTGGAGAAGATGTGATATATTTGGGAGAAATGTGGCATGTCTGGAGAAACTGAACTATTTCGGGGATAAAACAGGTATTTGTGGGTGAAAAGGTCCTATTTGAAGGGGGAAACGAGGTATTTCTTGGAGAAGAGTGATCTATTGGGAGAAATGTGGCATTTCTGGAAGAAAGTGTCCTGTTTTGGGGATAAAACAGGTATTTGTGGGTGAAAAGGTCCTATTTGAAGGGGGAAAGCTGGTATTTCTTGAAGGAGATGTGATATATTTGGGAGAAATGTGGCATGTCTGGAAGAAACTGTCCTCTTTTGGGGATAAAAGAGGTATTTGTGGGTGAAAAGGTCCTATTTGAAGGGGGAACCGTGGTATTTCTTGGAGAAGATGTGATCTATTTGGGAGAAATCTGGCATTTCTGGAAGAAACTGTCCTCTTTTGGGGAGAAGCCTGCTATTAGTGGGTGAAAAGGTCCTATTTGAAGGGGGAAAGCTGGTATTTCTTGGAGAAGATGTGATATATTTGGGAGAAATGTGGCATGTCTGGAAGAAACTGTCCTATTTTGGGGATAAAAGAGGTATTGTGGGTGAAAAGGTCCTATTTGAAGGGGGCAAGCTGGTATTTCTTGAGAGAAGATGTGATATAGTTTGGGAGAAATGTGGCATTTCTGGAAGAAACTGTGCTCTTTTGGGGATAAAAGTGGTATTTGTGGGTGAGAAGGTCCTATTTGAAGGAGAAAAGCTGGTATTTCTTGGAGAATATGTTATATATATTTGGGAGAAATGTGGCATTTCTGGAAGAAGCTGTCCTATTTGGGGGATAAAAGAGGTTTTTTTTGGGAAAAGGTCCTATTTGTAGGGGGGAAACGTGGTATTTCTTGGAGAAGATGTGATCTATTTCGGAGAAATGTGGCATGTCTGGAAGAAAATGTCCTATTTGGGGGAGAAGGGTGGTATTTGTGGGAGAAAAGTTCCTATTTCACGAGGAATCCTGGTATTTCTTGGAGAAGACGTGATATGTTTGGGAGAAATGTGGCATTTCTGAAAGAAACTGTCCTATTTTGGGGATAAAAGTGGTATTTGTGGGTGATAAGGTCCTATTTCCAGGGGAAAACCTGGTATTTCTTGGAGAAGATGTGATATATTTGGGGGAAATGTGGCATGTCTGGAAGAAACTGTTCTCTTTTTGGGGATAAAAGAGGTATTTGTGGGTGAAAAGGTCCTATTTGAAGGGGAAAGCTGGTATTTCTTGGAGAAGATGTGATATGTTTGGGAGAAATGTGGCATTTCTGGCAGAAACTGTCCTCTTTTGGGGATAAAAGAGGTATTTGTGGGAGAAAAAGGTCCTATTTGAAGGGGGAAAGCTGGTATTTCTTGAGAAGATGTGATATATTTGGAGAAATGTGGCATTTCTGGAAGAAACTGTCCTATTTTGGGATAAATGAGGTATTTGTGGGTGAAAGGTCCTATTTGATGTTGGTAACCTGGTATTTCTTGGAGAAGATGTGATATGTTTTGGGAGAAATGTGGCATTTCTGGAAGAAACTGTCCTATTTTGGGGTTAAATCAGGTAACTGTGGGTGAAAAGGTCCTATTTGAAGGGAAAACCTGGTATTTCTTGGAGAAGAGTGTGATATATTTGGAGAAATGTGGCATTTCTGGAAGAAACTGTCCTCTTTTGGGATAAAAGAGGTATTAGTGGGTGAAAAGGTCCTATTTGAAGGGGGAAACCTGGTATTTCTTGGAGAAGCTGTGATATATCTGGGAGAAACCTGGCATTTATGGAAGAAACTGTCCTATTTTGGGATAAAAGAGGTATTTGTGGGTGAAAAGGTCCTACTTGAAGGGGGAAACCTGGTATTTCTTGGAGAAGAGGTGATATATTTGGGAGAAATGTGGCATTTCTGGAAGAAACTGTCCTCTTTTGGGGATAAAAGAGGTATTTGTGGGTGAAAAGGTCCTATTTGAAGGGGGAAACGTGGTATTTCTTGGAGAAGATGTGATATGTTTGGGAGAAATATGGCATTTCTGGAAGAAACTGTCCTCTTTGGGGATACAAAGAGGTATTTGTGGGAGAAACAGGTCCTATAAGGTCCTATTTGAAGGGGGAAATCTGGTATTTCTTGGAGATGATGTGATCTATTTGGGAGAAATGTGGCATGTCTGGAAGAAACTGTCCTATTTTGGGGATAAAAGAGGTATTTGTGGGTGAAAAGGTCTATTTGAAGGGGGAAACGTGGTATTTCTTGGAGAAGATGTGATGTATTTGGGAGAATCTGGCATTTCTGGAAGAAACTGTCCTATTTGGGGGAGAAGCCTGCTATTAGTGGGTGAAAAGGTCCCATTTGAAGGGGGAAAGCTGGTATTTCTTGGAGAAGATGTGATATATTTGGGAGAAATGTGGCCTTTCTGGAAGAAACTGTCTCTTTTGGGGATAAAAGAGGTATTTGTGGGTGAAAAGGTCCTATTTGAAGGGGGAAACCTGTATTTCTTGGAGAAGATGTGATATGTTTGGGAGAAATGTGGCATTTCTGGAAGAAACTGTCCTCTTATGGGGATAAATTATTTTTGTGGGTGAAAAGGTCCTATTTGAAGGGGGAAACCTGGTATTTCTTGGAGAAGATGTGATATGTTTGGGGAGAAATGTGGCATGTCAGGAAGAAACTGTCCTCTTTTGGGGATAAATGAGATATTTGTGGGTGAAAAGGTCCTATTTCAAGGGGGAACCTGGCATTTCTTGGTGAAGATGTGATATATTTTGGAGAAATCTGGCATTTCTGGAACAAACTGTCCTATTTTGGGGATAAAACAGGTATTTGTGGGTGAATAAGGTCCTATTTGAAGGGGGAAAGCTGGATGTTCTTGCAGGAGATGTGATATATTTGGGAGAAATGTGGCATGTCTGGAAGAAACTGTCCTCTTTTTGGGATATAAGAGGTATTTGTGGTTGAAAATGTCCTATTTCAAGGGGGAAACCTGGTATTTCTTGGAGAAGATGTGATATATTTGGGAGAAATGTGGCATTTCTGGAAGAAACTGTCCTATTTTGGGGTTAAACCAGGTAATTGTGGGTGAAAAGGTCCTATTTGAAGGGGGAAAGCTGGTATTTCTTGGAGAAGATGTGATATGTTTGGGAGAAATGTGGCATTTCTGGAAGAAACTGTCCTATTTTGGGGTTAAACCAGGTAATTGTGGGTGAAAAGGTCCTATTTGAAGGGGAAAACCTGGTATTTCTTGGAGAAGATGTGATCTATTTGGGAGAAATGTGGCATTTCTGGAAGAAACTGTCCTCTTTTGGGGATAAAAGAGGTATTTGTGGGTGAAAAGGTCTATTTGAAGGGGGAAACCTGGTATTTCTTGGAGAAGCTGTGATATATTTGGGGAGAAACCTGGGCATTTCTGGAAGAAACTGTCCTATTTTGGGGATAAAAGAGGTATTTGTGGGTGAAAAGGTCCTATTTGAAGGGGGAAACCTGGTATTTCTTGGAGAAGATGTGATCTATTTGGGAGAAACCTGGCATTTATGGAAGAAACTGTCCTCTTTTGGGATAAAAGAGGTATTTGTGGGTGATAAGGTCCTATTTGAAGGGGGGAAAGCTGGTATTTCTAGGAGGAGATGTGATCTATTTGGAGAAATGTGGCATTTCTGGAATAAACTGTCCTCTTTTGGGGATAAAACACGTATTTGTTGGGTGATAAGGTCCCTATTTGAAGGGGAAAGCAGGTATTTCTTGGAGAAGATGTGATATATTTGGGAGAAATGTGGCATTTCTGGAAGAAACTGTCCTCTTTTGGGGATAAAAGAGGTATTTGTGGGTGATAAGGTCGTATTTGAAGGGGGAAAGCTGGTATTTCTTGGAGAAGATGTGATATATTTGGGAGAAATGTGGCCTTTCTGGTAGAAACTGTCCTCTTTTGGGGATAAAAGAGGTATTAGTGGGTGAAAAGGTCCTATTTGAAGGGGGAAAGCTGGTATTTCTTGGAGAAGATGTGATATGTTTGGGAGAAATGTGGCATTTCTGGAAGAAACTGTCCTCTTTTGGGGATAAAAGAGGTATTTGTGGGTGAAAAAGGTCCTATTTGAAGGGGAAAACGTGGTATTTCATGGAGAAGATGTGATATGTTTGGGAGAAATCTGGCATTTCTGGAAGAAACTGTCCTCTTTTGGGGAGAAGCCAGCTATTAGTGGGTGAAAAGGTCCTATTTGAAGGGGGAAAGCTGGTATTTCTTGGAGAAGATGTGATATATTTGGGGAGAAATGTGGCATGTCTGGAAGAAACTGTCCTATTTTGGGGATAAAACAGGTATTTGTGGGTGAAAAGGTCCTATTTGAAGGGGGAACCCTGGTATTTCTTGGAGAAGATATGATATATTTGGGAGAAATGTGGCATTTCTGGAAGAAAGTGTCCTGTTTTGGGATAAAAACAGGTATTTGTGGGAGAAAAGGTCCTATTTGAAGGGGGAAAGCTGGTATTTCTTGGAGAAGATGTGATATGTTTTGGGAGAAATGTGGCATGTCTGGAAGAAACTGTCCTATTTTGGGGATAAAACAGGTATTTGTGGGTGAAAAGGTCCTATTTGAAGGGGGAAACGTGGTATTTCATGGAGAAGATGTGATCTATTTGGGAGAAATCTGGCATTTCTGGAAGAAACTGTCCTATTTGTGGGAGAAGCCTGCTATTAGTGGGTGAAAAGGTCCTATTTGAAGGGGGAAAGCTGGTATTTCTTGAGAAGATGTGATATATTTGGGAGAAATCTGGCATTTCTGGAAGAAAATGTCCTCTTTTGGGGATAAAAGAGGTATTTGTGGGTTGAAAGATCCTATTTGAAGGGGGAAACCTGGTATTTCTTGGAGAAGATGTGATATGTTTGGGAGAAATGTGGCATGTCTGGTAGAAACTGTCCTATTTGGGGGAGAAGGCTGGTATTTGAGGGAGAAAAGGTCCTATTTGAAGGGGGGAAAGCTGGTATTTCTTGGAGAAGATGTGATATATTTGGGAGAAATGTGGCATTTCTGGAAGAAAGTGTCCTGCTTTGGGATAAAACAGGTATTTGTGGGAGAAAAGGTCCTATTTGAAGGGGGAATCCTGGTATTTCTTGAAGGAGATGTGATATATTTGGGAGAATTTGGCATGTCTGGAAGAAACTGTCCTATTTTGGGGATAAAAGAGGTATTTGTGGGTGAAAAGGTCCTATTTCCAGGGGAAAACCTGGTATTTCTGGAGAAGATGTGATATATTTGGGAGAAATCTGGCATTTCTGGAAGAAACAGTCCTATTTGGGGGAGAAGCCTGCTATTAGTGGGTGAAAAGATCAATTTGAAGGGGGAAAGCTGGTATTTCTTGGAGAAGATGTGATCTATTTTGGAGAAATGTGGCCTTTCTCGAAGAAAATGTCCAATTTGGGGGAGAAGACTGGTAGTTTTCGGTGAGAAGGTCCTATTTCAGGAGGAATCCTGGTATTTCTTGGAGAAGATGTGATATATTTGGGAGAAATCCTGGCCTTTCTGGAAGAAAATGTCCAATTTGTGGGAGAAGGCTGGTAGTTTTGGTTGAGAAGGTCCTATTTCAGGAGGAATCCTGCATTTCTTGAGAAGATGTGATATATTTGGGAGAAATGTGGCATTTCTGGAAGAAACTGTCCTCTTTTGGGGATAAAACAGGTATTTGTGGGTGATAAGGTCCTATTTCCAGGGGGAAACCCGGTATTTCTTGGAGAAGATGTGATATGTTTGGGAGAAATGCGGCATTTCTGAAGAAACTGTCCTCTTTTGGGGATAAAAGAGGTATTTGTGGGAGAAAAGGTCCTATTTGAAGGGGAAAGCTGGTATTTCTTGGAGAAGATGTGATCTATTTGGGAGAAATGTGGCATGTCTGGAAGAAACTGTCCTCTTTTGGGATAAAAGAGGTATTTGTGGTGAAAAGGTCCTATTTCCAGGGGGAAACGTGGTATTTCTTGGAGAAGATGTGATTTATTTGGAGAAATAGGGCATGTCCGAAGAAAGTGTCCTGTTTTGGGATAAAACAGGTATTTGTGGGAGAAAAGGTCCTATTTGAAGGGGGAAAGCTGGTATTTCTTGAAGGAGATGTGATATATTTGGGATAAATGTTGGCATGTCTGGAAGAAACTGTCCTCTTTTGGGGATAAAAGAGGTATTTGTGGGTGAAAAGGTCCTATTTGAAGGGGGAAACGTGGTATTTCTTGGAGAAGATGTGATGTATTTGGGAGAAATCTGGCATTTCTGGAAGAAGAACTGTCCTATTTGGGGAGAAGCCTGCTATTAGTGGGTGAAAAGGTCCTATTTGAGGGGGAAAGCTGGTATTTCTTGGAGAAGAAGTGATATATTTGGGAGAAATGTGGCATTTCTGGAAGAAAATGTCCTCTTTTGGGGATAAAAGAGGTATTTGTGGGTGAAAAGGTCCTATTTAAAGGGGAAACCTGGTATTTCTTGGAGAAGATGTGATATATTTGGGAGTAATGTGGCATGTCTGGAAGAAACTGTTCTATTTGAGGGATAAAGAGGTATTTGTGGGTGAAAAGGTCCTATTTGAAGGGGTAAGCTGGTATTTCTTGGAGAAGATGTGATATATTTGGGAGAGAATCAGGCATTTCTGAAAGAAACTGTCCTATTTTGGGGATAAAAGAATTTTTTGTGGGTGAAAAGGTCCTATTTGAAAGGGGGGAAAACTGGTATTTCTTGGAGAAGATGTGATATGTTTGGGAGAAATGTGGCCTTTCTGGGAAGAAACTGTCCTCTTTTGGGGAATAAAAGTGGTATTTGTGGGTGATAAGGTCCTATTTGAAGGGGGAAACCTGGTATTTCTTGGAGAAGATGTGATATATTTGGGGGAAATGTGGCATGTCAGGAAGAACCTGTCCTATTTTGGGGGTAAAAGAGGTATTTGTGGGAGAAAAGGTCCTATTTGAAGGGGGAAAGCTGGTATTTCTTGGAGAAGATGTGATCTATTTGGGAGAAATGTGGCATGTCTGGAAGAAACTGCTATTTGAGGGATAAAGAGGTATTTGTGGGTGAAAAGGTCCTATTTGAAGGGGAAACCTGGTATTTCTTGGAGAAGATGATATATATTTGGAGAAATCAGGCATTTCTGGAAGAAACTGTCCTATTTTGGGATAAATTATTTTTTGTGGGTGAAAAGGTCCTATTTGAAGGGGGAAACCTGGTATTTCTTGGAGAAGATGTGATATATTTGGGAGAAATGTGGCATGTCAGGAAGAAACTGTCCTATTTTGGCGATGAAACAGGTATTTGTGGGTGAAAAGGTCCTATTTGAAGGGGGGAAAGCTGGTATTTATTGGAGAAGATGTGATCTATTTAGGAGAAATCTGGCATGTCTGGAAGAAACTGTCCTCTTTTGGGGATAAAAGAGGTATTTGTGGGAGAAAAGTTCCTATTTGATGGGGGAAAGCTGGATGTTCTGGCAGGAGATGTGATATATTTGGGAGAAATGTGGCATTTCTGGAAGAAACTGTCCTCTTTTGGGGATAAAAGAGGTATTTGTGGGTGAAAAGGTCCTATTTCAAGGGGGAACCTGGCATTTCTTGGTGAAGATGTGATATATTTTGGAGAAATCTGGCATTTCTGGAACAAACTGTCCTATTTTGGGGATAAAACCAGGTATTTGTGGGAGAAAAGGTCCTATTGAAGGGAAAGCTGGATGTTCTTGCAGGAGATGTGATATATTTGGGAGAAATGTGGCATGTCTGGAAGAACTGTCCTCTTTTTGGGATATAAGAGGTATTTGTGGTTGAAAATGTCCTATTTCAAGGGGGAAACCTGGTATTTCTTGGAGAAGATGTGATATATTTGGAGAAATGTGGCATTTCTGGAAGAAACTGTCCTCTTTTGGAGATAAATGAGGTATTTGTGGTGAAAAGGTCCTATTTGAAGTTGGAAACCTGGTATTTCTTGGAGAAGATGTGATATGTTTGGGAGAAATGTGGCATTTCTGGAAGAAACTGTCCTATTTTGGGTTAAACCAGGTATTTGTGGGTGAAAAGGTCCTATTTGAAGGGGGAAAACCTGGTATTTCTTGGAGAAAAGGTGATATATTTGGGAGAAATGTGGCATTTCTGGAAGAAACTGTCCTATTTTGGGATAAAAGAGGTATTTGTGGGTGAAAAGGTCCTATTTGAAGGGGGAAACCTGGTATTTCTTGGAGAAGCTGTGATATATTTGGGTGAAACCTGGCATTTAAGGAAGAAACTGTCCTATTTTGGGGATAAAAGAGGTATTTGTGGGTGAAAAAGTCCTTATTTGAAGGGGGGGAAAGCTGGGTATTTCTTGGAGAAGATGTGATCTATTTGGGAGAAATGTGGCCTTTCTGGAAGAAACTGTCCTCTTTTGGGGATAAAAGTGGTATTTGTGGGTGATAAGGTCCTATTTGCAGGGGGAAACTTGGTATTTCTTGGAGAAGATGTGATCTATTTGGGGGAAATGTGGCATGTCAGGAAGAAACTGTCCTCTTTTGGGATAAAAGAGGTATTTGTGGGAGAAAAGGTCCTATTTGAAGGGGGGAAAGCTGGTATTTCTTGGAGAAGATGTGATCTATTTGGGAGAAATGTGGCCTTTCTGGAAGAAAATGTCCAATTTTGGGGGTTAGGCTGGTAGTATTCGGTGAGAAGTTCCTATTTCAGGAGGAATCCTGGTATTTCTTGGAGAAGATGTGATATATTTGGGAGAAATGTGGCCTTTCTGGATGAAAATGTCCAATCTGGGGGAGAAGGCTGGTAGTTTAGGTTGAGAAGGTCCTATTTCAGGAGGAATCCTAGCATTTCTTGGAGAAGATGTGATATATTTGGGAGAAATGTGGCATTTCTGGAAGAAACTGTCCTATTTTGGGATAAAAGTGTATTTGTGGGTGAGAAGGTCCTATTTGAAGGAGGAAAGCTGGTATTTCGTGGAGAAGATGTGATATATATTTGGGAGAAATGTGGCATTTCTGGAAGAAACTGTCCTCTTTTGGGGATAAAAGAGGTTTTTTTGGGGAAAAGGTCCTATTGTAGGGGGGAAACGTGGTATTTCTTGGAGAAGACGTGATATATTTGGAGAAATATGGCATTTCTGGAAGAAACTGTCCTCTTACGGGGATAGAACAGGTATTTGTGGTGAAAAGGTCCTATTTGAAGGGGGGAACGCTGGTATTTCTTGGAGGAGATGTGATATATTTGGGAGAAATGTGGCCTTTCTGGATGAAAATGTCCAATTTGGGGGGAGAAGGGTGGTATTTGTGGGAGAAAAGTTCCTATTTCAGGAGGAATCCTGGTATTTCTTGGAGGAGACGAGATATGTTTGGGAGAAATCTGGCATTTTCTGGAAGAAAATGTCCTCTTTTGGGGATAAAAGAGGTATTTGTGGGTGAAAAGGTCCTATTTGAAGGGGGAAAGCAGGTATTTCTTGGAGAAGATCTGATATGTTTGGGAGAAATATGGCATTTCTGGAAGAAACTGTCCTCTTTTGGGGATAAAAAATGTATTTGTGGGTGAAAAGGTCCTATTTCAAGGGGGAACCTGGTATTTCTTGGTGAAGATATGATGTATTTTGGAGAAATCTGGCATTTCTGAAACAAACTGTCCTTTTTTGGGGATAAAACAGGTATTTGTGGGAGAAAAGGTCCTATTTGAAGGGGGAAAGCTGGATGTTCTTGCAGGAGATGTGATATATTTGGGAGAAATGTGGCATTTCTGGAAGAAACTGTCCTCTTTGGGGATAAAAGAGGTATTTGTGGTTGAAAATGGGGGGAAACCTGGTATTTCTTGGAGAAGATGTGATATGTTTGGGAGGAATGTGGCATTTCTGGAAGAAACTGTCCTATTTTGGGGTTAAACCAGGTATTTGTGGGTGAAAAGGTCCTATTTGAAGGGGGAAAACCTGGTATTTCTTGGAGAAGAGGTGATATATTTGGGAGAAATGTGGCATTTCATGAAGAAACTGTCCTATTTTGGGATAAAAGAGGTATTTGTGGGTGAAAAGGTCCTATTTGAAGGGGGAAACCTGGTATTTCTTGGAGAAGCTGTGATATATTTGGGAGAAACCTGGCATTTATGGAAGAAACTGTCCTCTTTTGGGGATAAAAGAGGTATTTGTGGGTGAAAAGGTCCTATTTGAAGGGGGAAAGCTGGTATTTCCTGGAGAAGATGTGATCTATTTGGGAGAAATGTGGCATTTCTGGAAGAAACTGTCCTCTTTTGGGGATAAAAGAGGTATTTGTGGGTGAGAAGGTCCTATTTGAAGGGGGAAACCTGTTATTTCTTGGAGAAGATGTGATATGTTTGGGAGAAATATGGCATTTCTGGAAGAAACTGTCCTCTTTTGGGGATAAAAGAGGTATTTGTGGGTGAAAAGGTCCTATTTGAAGGGGAAATCTGGTATTTCTTGGAGAAGATGTGATATATTTGGGAGAAATGTGGCATGTCTGGAAGAAACTGAACTATTTTGGGGATAAAAGAGGTATTTGTGGGTGAAAAGGTCCTATTTGAAGGGGGAAACGTGGTATTTCTTGGAGAAGATGTGATCTATTTGGGAGAAATGTGGCATTTCTGGAAGAAAGTGTCCTGTTTTGGGGATAAAACAGGTATTTGTGGGTGAAAAGGTCCTATTTGAAGGGGGAAAGCTGGTATTTCTTGAAGGAGATGTGATATATTTGGGAGAAATGTGGCATGTCTGGAAGAAACTGTCCTCTTTTGGGGATAAAAGAGGTATTTGTGGGTGAAAAGGTCCTATTTGAAGGGGAAACGTGGTATTTCTTGGAGAAGATGTGATCTATTTGGGAGAAATCTGGCATTTCTGGAAGAAACTGTCCTCTTTTGGGGAGAAGCCTGCTATTAGTGGGTGAAAAGGTCCTATTTGAAGGGGGAAAGCTGGTATTTCTTGGAGAAGATGTGATATATTTGGGAGAAATGTGGCATGTCTGGAAGAAACTGTCCTATTTTTGGGGATAAAAGAGGTATTTGTGGGTGAAAAGGTCCTATTTGAAGGGGGAAAGCTGGTATTTCTTGGAGAAGATGTGATATATTTGGGAGAAATGTGGCATTTCTGGAAGAAACTGTGCTCTTTTGGGGATAAAAGTGGTATTTGTGGGTGAGAAGGTCCTATTTGAAGGAGAAAAGCTGGTATTTCTTGGAGAATATGTTATATATATTTGGGAGAAATGTGGCATTTCTGGAAGAAGCTGTCCTATTTGGGGGATAAAAGAGGTTTTTTTGGGGAAAAGGTCCTATTTGTAGGGGGAAACGTGGTATTTCTTGGAGAAGATGTGATCTATTTGGGAGAAATGTGGCATGTCTGGAAGAAAATGTCCTATTTGGGGGGAGAAGGGTGGTATTTGTGGGAGAAAAGTTCCTATTTCAGGAGGAATCCTGGTATTTCTTGGAGAAGACGTGATATGTTTGGGAGAAATGTGGCATTTCTGAAAGAAACTGTCCTATTTTGGGGATAAAAGTGGTATTTGTGGGTGATAAGGTCCTATTTCCAGGGGAAAACCTGGTATTTCTTGGAGAAGATGTGATATATTTGGGGGAAATGTGGCATTTCTGGAAGAAACTGTTCTCTTTTGGGGATAAAAGAGGTATTTGTGGGTGAAAAGGTCCTATTTGAAGGGGAAAGCTGGTATTTCTTGGAGAAGATGTGATATGTTTGGGAGAAATGTGGCATTTCTGGCAGAAACTGTCCTCTTTTGGGGATAAAAGAGGTATTTGTGGGTGAAAAGGTCCTATTTGAAGGGGGAAAGCTGGTATTTCTTGGAGAAGATGTGATATATTTGGGAGAAATGTGGCATTTATGGAAGAAACCGTGCTCTTTTGGGGATAAAAGAGGTATTTGTGGGTGAAAAGTTCCTATTTGAAGGGGGAAAGCTGGATGTTCTTGCAGGAGATGTGATATATTTGGGAGAAATGTGGCCTTTCTGGAAGAAACTGTCCTCTTTTGGGGATAAAACAGGTATTTGTGGGTGAAAAGGTCCTATTTCAAGGGGAACCTGGCATTTCTTGGAGAAGATGTGATATATTTTGGAGAAATCTGGCATTTCTGGAACAAACTGTCCTATTTTGGGGATAAAACAGGTATTTGTGGGAGAAAAGGTCCTATTTGAAGGGGGAAACCTGGATGTTCTTGCAGGGAGATGTGATATATTTGGGAGAAATGTGGCATGTCTGGAAGAAACTGTCCTCCTTTTGGGGATAAAAGAGGTATTTGTGGGTGAAAAGGTCCTATTTGATGTTGGTAACCTGGTATTTCTTGGAGAAGATGTGATATGTTTGGGAGAAATGTGGCATTTCTGGAAGAAACTGTCCTATTTTGGGGTTAAATCAGGTAACTGTGGGTGAAAAGGTCCTATTTGAAGGGGAAAACCTGGTATTTCTTGGAGAAGATGTGATATATTTGGGAGAAATGTGCATTTCTGGAAGAAACTGTCCTCTTTTGGGGATAAAAGAGGTATTAGTGGGTGAAAGGTCCTATTTGAAGGGGGAAACCTGGTATTTCTTGGAGAAGCTGTGATATATCTGGGAGAAACCTGGCATTTATGGAAGAAACTGTCCTCTTTTGGGATAAAAGAGGTATTTGTGGGTGAAAAGGTCCTATTTGAAGGGGGAAACCTGGTATTTCTTGGAGAAGATGTGATATATTTGGGAGAAATGTGGCATTTCTGGAAGAAACTGTCCTCTTTTGGGGATAAAAGAGGTATTGTGGGTGAAAAGGTCCTATTTGAAGGGGGAAACGTGGTATTTCTTGGAGAAGATGTGATATGTTTGGGAGAAATATGGCATTTCTTTAAGAAACTGTCCTCTTTTGGGGATAAAAGAGGTATTTGTGGGAGAAAAGGTCCTATTTGAAGGGGGAAAGCTGGTATTTCTTGGAGATGATGTGATCTATTTGGGAGAAATGTGGCATGTCTGGAAGAAACTGTCCTATTTTGGGGATAAAAGAGGTATTTGTGGGTGAAAAGGTCCTATTTGAAGGGGGAAACGTGGTATTTCTTGGAGAAGATGTGATTTATTTGGGAGAAATATGGCATGTCCGGAACAAAGTGTCCTGTTTTGGGGATAAAACAGGTATTTGTGGGAGAAAAGGTCCTATTTGAAGGGGGAAAGCTGGTATTTCTTGAAGGAGATGTGTGTGATATATTTGGGATAAATGTGGCATGTCTGGAAGAAACTGTCCTATTTTGGGGATAAAAGAGGTATATGTGGGTGAAAAGGTCCTATTTCCAGGGGGAAACGTGGTATTTCTTGGAGAAGATGTGATGTATTTGGGAGAAATCTGGCATTTCTGGAAGAAACTGTCCTATTTGTGGGAGAAGCCTGCTATTAGTGGGTGAAAAGGTCCTATTTGAAGGGGGAAAGCTGGTATTTCTTGGAGAAGATGTGATATATTTGGGAGAAATCTGGCATTTCTGGAAGAAACTGTCCTCTTTTGGGGATAAAAGAGGTATTTGTGGGTGAAAAGGTCCTATTTGAAGGGGGAAACGTGGTATTTCTTGGAGAAGATGTGATATGTTTGGGAGAAATGTGGCATTTCTGGAAGAAACTGTCCTATTTTGGGGATAAATTATTTTTTGTGGGTGAAAAGGTCCTATTTGAAGGGGGAAACCTGGTATTTCTTGGAGAAGATGTGATATGTTTGGGAGAAATGTGGCATGTCTGGAAGAAACTGTCCTCTTTTGGGGATAAAAGAGGTATTTGTGGGTGAAAAGGTCCTATTTCAAGGGGGAACCTGGCATTTCTTGGTGAAGATGTGATATATTTTGGAGAAATCTGGCATTTCTGGAACAAACTGTCCT
Organism: Lophura swinhoii; assembly: GCA_030408155.1. Lineage (NCBI taxonomy): Eukaryota > Metazoa > Chordata > Aves > Galliformes > Phasianidae > Lophura > Lophura swinhoii. The sequence continues at coordinate 15,857,970 of CM059469.1, read as the reverse complement.
ATTTTGGGGATAAAACAGGTATTTGTGGGAGAAAAGGTCCTATTTGAAGGGGGAAAGCTGGATGTTCTTGCAGGAGATGTGATATATTTGGGAGAAATGTGGCATGTCTGGAAGAAACTGTCCTCTTTTTGGGATATAAGAGGTATTTGTGGTTGGAAATGTCCTATTTCAAGGGGGAAACCTGGTATTTCTTGGAGAAGATGTGATATATTTGGGAGAAATGTGGCATTTCTGGAAGAAACTGTCCTCTTTTGGGGATAAACCAGGTAATTGTGGGTGAAAAGGTCCTATTTGAAGGGGGAAAGCTGGTATTTCTTGGAGAAGATGTGATATGTTTGGGAGAAATGTGGCATTTCTGGAAGAAACTGTCCTCTTTTGGGGTTAAACCAGGTAATTCTGGGTGAAAAGGTCCTATTTGAAGGGGAAAACCTGGTATTTCTTGGAGAAGATGTGATCTATTTGGGAGAAATGTGGCATTTCTGGAAGAAACTGTCCTCTTTTGGGGATAAAAGAGGTATTAGTGGGTGAAAAGGTCCTATTTGAAGGGGGAAACCTGGTATTTCTTGGAGAAGCTGTGATATATTCGGGAGAAACCTGGCATTTATGGAAGAAACTGTCCTATTTTGGGGATAAAAGAGGTATTTGTGGGTGAAAAGGTCCTATTTGAAGGGGGAAACCTGGTATTTCTTGGAGAAGATGTGATCTATTTGGGAGAAACCTGGCATTTCTGGAAGAAACTGTCCTCTTTTGGGGATCAAAGAGGTATTTGTGGGTGATAAGGTCCTATTTGAAGGGGGAAAGCTGGTATTTCTAGGAGGAGATGTGATATATTTGGGAGAAATGTGGCATTTCTGGAATAAACTGTCCTCTTTTGGGGATAAAACACGTATTTGTGGGTGATAAGGTCCTATTTGAAGGGGGAAAGCAGGTATTTCTTGGAGAAGATGTGATCTATTTGGGAGAAATGTGGCATTTCTGGAAGAAACTGTCCTCTTTTGGGGATAAAAGAGGTATTTGTGGGTGATAAGGTCGTATTTGAAGGGGGAAAGCTGGTATTTCTTGGAGAAGATGTGATATATTTGGGAGAAATGTGGCCTTTCTGGTAGAAACTGTCCTCTTTTGGGGATAAAAGAGGTATTAGTGGGTGAAAAGGTCCTATTTGAAGGGGGAAAGCTGGTATTTCTTGGAGAAGATGTGATATGTTTGGGAGAAATGTGGCATTTCTGGAAGAAACTGTCCTCTTTTGGGGATAAAAGAGGTATTTGTGGGTGAAAAGGTCCTATTTGAAGGGGGAAACGTGGTATTTCTTGGAGAAGATGTGATATGTTTGGGAGAAATCTGGCATTTCTGGAAGAAACTGTCCTCTTTTGGGGAGAAGCCAGCTATTAGTGGGTGAAAAGGTCCTATTTGAAGGGGGAAAGCTGGTATTTCTTGGAGAAGATGTGATATATTTGGGAGAAATGTGGCATTTCTGGAAGAAACTGTCCTATTTTGGGGATAAAACAGGTATTTGTGGGTGAAAAGGTCCTATTTGAAGGGGGAACCCTGGTATTTCTTGGAGAAGATATGATATATTTGGGAGAAATGTGGCATTTCTGGAAGAAAGTGTCCTGTTTTGGGGATAAAACAGGTATTTGTGGGAGAAAAGGTCCTATTTGAAGGGGGAAAGCTGGTATTTCTTGAAGGAGATGTGATATGTTTTGGGAGAAATGTGGCATGTCTGGAAGAAACTGTCCTATTTTGGGGATAAAAGAGGTATTTGTGGGTGAAAAGGTCCTATTTGAAGGGGGAAACGTGGTATTTCTTGGAGAAGATGTGATATATTTGGGAGGAATGTGGCATTTCTGGAAGAAAATGTCCTATTTGTGGGAGAAGCCTGCTATTAGTGGGTGAAAAGGTCCTATTTGAAGGGGGAAAGCTGGTATTTCTTGGAGAAGATGTGATATATTTGGGAGAAATGTGGCATTTCTGGAAGAAAATGTCCTCTTTTGGGGATAAAAGAGGTATTTGTGGGTGAAAAGGTCCTATTTGAAGGGGGAAACCTGGTATTTCTTGGAGAAGATGTGATATGTTTGGGAGAAATGTGGCATGTCTGGAATAAACTGTCCTATTTGGGGGGAGAAGGCTGGTATTTGAGGGAGAAAAGGTCCTATTTGAAGGGGGAAAGCTGGTATTTCTTGGAGAAGATGTGATATATTTGGGAGAAATGTGGCATTTCTGGAAGAAAGTGTCCTGCTTTGGGGATAAAACAGGTATTTGTGGGAGAAAAGGTCCTATTTGAAGGGGGAAACCTGGTATTTCTTGAAGGAGATGTGATATATTTGGGAGAATTTGGCATGTCTGGAAGAAACTGTCCTATTTTGGGGATAAAAGAGGTATTTGTGGGTGAAAAGGTCCTATTTCCAGGGGAAAACCTGGTATTTCTTGGAGAAGATGTGATATATTTGGGAGAAATCTGGCATTTCTGGAAGAAACTGTCCTATTTGGGGGAGAAGCCTGCTATTAGTGGGTGAAAAGATCCAATTTGAAGGGGGAAAGCTGGTATTTCTTGGAGAAGATGTGATCTATTTTGGAGAAATGTGGCCTTTCTCGAAGAAAATGTCCAATTTGGGGGGAGAAGACTTGTAGTTTTCGGTGAGAAGGTCCTATTTCAGGAGGAATCCTGGTATTTCTTGGAGAAGATGTGATATATTTGGGAGAAATCTGGCCTTTCTGGAAGAAAATGTCCAATTTGTGGGGAGAAGGCTGGTAGTTTTGGTTGAGAAGGTCCTATTTCAGGAGGAATCCTGGCATTTCTTGGAGAAGATGTGATATATTTGGGAGAAATGTGGCCTTTCTGGAAGAAACTGTCCTCTTTTGGGGATAAAACAGGTATTTGTGGGTGATTAGGTCCTATTTCCAGGGGGAAACCCGGTATTTCTTGGAGAAGATGTGATATGTTTGGGAGAAATGCGGCATTTCTGGAAGAAACTGTCCTCTTTTGGGGATAAAAGAGGTATTTGTGGGAGAAAAGGTCCTATTTGAAGGGGGAAAGCTGGTATTTCTTGGAGAAGATGTGATCTATTTGGGAGAAATGTGGCATGTCTGGAAGAAACTGTCCTCTTTTGGGGATAAAAGAGGTATTTGTGGGTGAAAAGGTCCTATTTGAAGGGGGAAACCTGGTATTTCTTGGAGAAGATGTGATTTATTTGGGAGAAATATGGCATGTCTTGAAGAAAGTGTCCTGTTTTGGGGATAAAACAGGTATTTGTGGGAGAAAAGGTCCTATTTGAAGGGGGAAAGCTGGTATTTCTTGAAGGAGATGTGATATATTTGGGATAAATGTGGCATGTCTGGAAGAAACTGTCCTCTTTTGGGGATAAAAGAGGTATTTGTGGGTGAAAAGGTCCTATTTGAAGGGGGAAACGTGGTATTTCTTGGAGAAGATGTGATGTATTTGGGAGAAATGTGGCATTTCTGGAAGAAACTGTCCTATTTGGGGGAGAAGCCTGCTATTAGTGGGTGAAAAGGTCCTATTTGAAGGGGGAAAGCTGGTATTTCTTGGAGAAGATGTGATATATTTGGGAGAAATGTGGCATTTCTGGAAGAAAATGTCCTCTTTTGGGGATAAAAGAGGTATTTGTGGGTGAAAAGGTCCTAAATGAAGGGGGAAACCTGGTATTTCTTGGAGAAGATGTGATATGTTTGGGAGAAATGTGGCATTTCTGGAAGAAACTGTCCTATTTGGGGGGAGAAGGCTGGTATTTGTGGGAGAAAAGGTCCTATTTGAAGGGGGAAAGCAGGTATTTCTTGGAGAAGATGTGATATATTTGGGAGAAATGTGGCATGTCTGGAAGAAACTGTCCTATTTGAGGGATAAAGAGGTATTTGTGGGTGAAAAGGTCCTATTTGAAGGGGTAAAGCTGGTATTTCTTGGAGAAGATGTGATATATTTGGGAGAAATCAGGCATTTCTGAAAGAAACTGTCCTATTTTGGGGATAAAAGAATTTTTTGTGGGTGAAAAGGTCCTATTTGAAGGGGAAAACTGGTATTTCTTGGAGAAGATGTGATATGTTTTGGAGAAATGTGGCCTTTCTGGAAGAAACTGTCCTCTTTTGGGGATAAAAGTGGTATTTGTGGGTGATAAGGTCCTATTTGAAGGGGGAAACCTGGTATTTCTTGGAGAAGATGTGATATATTTGGGGGAAATGTGGCATGTCAGGAAGAACCTGTCCTATTTTGGGGGTAAAAGAGGTATTTGTGGGTGAAAAGGTCCTATTTGAAGGGGGAAAGCTGGTATTTCTTGGAGAAGATGTGATCTATTTGGGAGAAATGTGGCATGTCTGGAAGAAACTGCCTATTTGAGGGATAAAAGAGGTATTTGTGGGTGAAAAGGTCCTATTTGAAGGGGGAAACCTGGTATTTCTTGGAGAAGATGATATATATTTGGGAGAAATCAGGCATTTCTGGATGAAACTGTCCTATTTTGGGGATAAATTATTTTTTGTGGGTGAAAAGTTCCTATTTGACGGGGGAAACCTGGTATTTCTTGGAGAAGATGTGATATGTTTGGGAGAAATGTGGCATGTCAGGAAGAAACTGTCCTATTTTGGCGACGAAACAGGTATTTGTGGGAGAAAATTTCCTATTTGAAGGGGGAAACGTGGTATTTCATGGAGAAGATGTGATCTATTTGGGAGAAATCTGGCATGTCTGGAAGAAACTGTCCTCTTTTGGGGATAAAAGAGGTATTTGTGGGAGAAAAGTTCCTATTTGATGGGGGAAAGCTGGATGTTCTGGCAGGAGATGTGATATATTTGGGAGAAATGTGGCATTTCTGGAAGAAACTGTCCTCTTTTGGGGATAAAAGAGGTATTTGTGGGTGAAAAGGTCCTATTTCAAGGGGGAACCTGGCATTTCTTGGTGAAGATGTGATATATTTTGGAGAAATCTGGCATTTCTGGAAGAAACTGTCCTCTTTTGGGGATAAAACAGGTATTTGTGGGAGAAAAGGTCCTATTTGAAGGGGGAAAGCTGGATGTTCTTGCAGGAGATGTGATATATTTGGGAGAAATGTGGCATGTCTGGAAGAAACTGTCCTCTTTTTGGGATATAAGAGGTATTTGTGGTTGAAAATGTCCTATTTCAAGGGGGAAGCCTGGTATTTCTTGGAGAAGATGTGCTATATTTGGGAGAAATCTGGCCTTTCTGGAAGAAACTGTCCTCTTTTGGGGATAAATGAGGTATTTGTGGGTGAAAAGGTCCTATTTGAAGGGGGAAAGCTGGTATTTCTTGGAGAAGATGTGATATGTTTGGGAGAAATGTGGCATTTCTGGAAGAAACTGTCCTCTTTTGGGGTTAAACCAGGTAATTGTGGGTGAAAAGGTCCTATTTGAAGGGGAAAACCTGGTATTTCTTGGAGAAGATGTGATATATTTGGGTGAAATGTGGCATTTCTGGAAGAAACTGTCCTCTTTTGGGGATAAAAGAGGTATTAGTGGGTGAAAAGGTCCTATTTGAAGGGGGAAACCTGGTATTTCTTGGAGAAGCTGTGATATATTTGGGAGAAACCTGGCATTTATGGAAGAAACTGTCCTATTTTGGGGATAAAAGAGGTATTTGTGGGTGAAAAGGTCCTATTTGAAGGGGGAAACCTGGTATTTCTTGGAGAAGATGTGATCTATTTGGGAGAAACCTGGCATTTATGGAAGAAACTGTCCTCTTTTAGGGATAAAAGAGGTATTTGTGGGTGATAAGGTCCTATTTGAAGGGGGGAAAGCTGGTATTTCTAGGAGGAGATGTGATATATTTGGGAGAAATGTGGCATTTCTGGAATAAACTGTCCTCTTTTGGGGATAAAACAGGTATTTGTGGGTGATAAGGTCCTATTTGAAGGGGGAAAGCAGGTATTTCTTGGAGAAGATGTGATATGTTTGGGAGAAATATGGCATGTCTGGAAGAAACTGTCCTCTTTTGGGGATCAAAGAGGTATTTGTGGGTGAAAAGGTCCTATTTGAAGTTGGAAAGCTGGTATTTCTTGGAGAAGATGTGATATATTTGGGAGAAATGTGGCCTTTCTGGTAGAAACTGTCCTCTTTTGGGGATAAAAGAGGTATTAGTGGGTGAAAAGGTCCTATTTGAAGGGGGAAACCTGGTATTTCTTGGAGAAGATGTGATATGTTTGGGAGAAATGTGGCATTTCTGGAAGAAACTGTCCTCTTTTGGGGATAAAAGAGGTATTTGTGGGTGAAAAGGTCCTATTTGAAGGGGGAAACGTGGTATTTCTTGGAGAAGATGTGATATGTTTGGGAGAAATCTGGCATTTCTGGAAGAAACTGTCCTCTTTTGGGGATAAAAGAGGTATTAGTGGTTGAAAAGGTCCTATTTGAAGGGGGAACCCTGGTATTTCTTGGAGAAGATGTGATCTATTTGGGAGAAATGTGGCATTTCTGGAAGAAAGTGTCCTGTTTTGGGGATAAAACAGGTATTTGTGGGAGAAAAGGTCCTATTTGAAGGGGGAAAGCTGGTATTTCTTGAAGGAGATGTGATATGTTTTGGGAGAAATGAGGCATGTCTGGAAGAAACTGTCCTATTTTGGGGATAAAAGAGGTATTTGTGGGTGAAAAGGTCCTATTTGAAGGGGGAAACGTGGTATTTCTTGGAGAAGATGTGATCTATTTGGGAGAAATGTGGCATTTCTGGAAGAAACTGTCCTATTTGTGGGAGAAGCCTGCTATTAGTGGGTGAAAAGGTCCTATTTGAAGGGGGAAAGCTGGTATTTCTTGGAGAAGATGTGATATATTTGGGAGAAATGTGGCATTTCTGGAAGAAACTGTCCTGTTTTGGGGATAAAAGAGGTATTTGTGGGTGAAAAGGTCCTATTTGAAGGGGGAAACCTGGTATTTCTTGGAGAAGATGTGATATGTTTGGGAGAAATGTGGCATGTCTGGAAGAAACTGTCCTATTTGGGGGGAGATGGCTGGTATTTGAGGGAGAAAAGGTCCTATTTGAAGGGGGAAAGCTGGTATTTCTTGGAGAAGATGTGATATATTTGGGAGAAATGTGGCATTTCTGGAAGAAAGTGTCCTGCTTTGGGGATAAAACAGGTATTTGTGGGAGAAAAGGTCCTATTTGAAGGGGGAAACCTGGTATATCTTGAAGGAGATGTGATATATTTGGGAGAATTTGGCATGTCTGGAAGAAACTGTCCTATTTTGGGGATAAAAGAGGTATTTGTGGGTGAAAAGGTCCTATTTCCAGGGGAAAACCTGGTATTTCTTGGAGAAGATGTGATATATTTGGGAGAAATCTGGCATTTCTGGAAGAAACTGTCCTATTTGGGGGAGAAGCCTGCTATTAGTGGGTGAAAAGATCTTATTTGAAGGGGGAAAGCTGGTATTTCTTGGAGAAGATGTGAACAATTTAGGAGAAATGAGGCCTTTCTGGAAGAAAATGTCCAATTTGGGGGGAGAAGACTGGTAGTTTTCGGTGAGAAGGTCCTATTTCAGGAGGAATCCTGGTATTTCTTGGAGAAGTTGTGATATATTTGAGAGAAATCTGGCCTTTCTGGAAGAAAATGTCCAATTTGTGGGGAGAAGGCTGGTAGTTTTGGTTGAGAAGGTCCTATTTCAGGAGGAATCCTGGCATTTCTTGGAGAAGATGTGATATATTTGGGAGAAATGTGGCCTTTCTGGAAGAAACTGTCCTCTTTTGGGGATAAAACAGGTATTTGTGGGTGATAAGGTCCTATTTCCAGGGGGAAACCCGGTATTTCTTGGAGAAGATGTGATATATTTGGGAGAAATGCGGCATTTCTGGAAGGAACTGTCCTATTTTGGGGATAAAAGAGGTATTTGTGGGTGAAAAGGTCCTATTTGAAGGGGGAAACCTGGTATTTCTTGGAGAAGATGTGATATATTCGGGAGAAATCAGGCATGTCTGGAACAAACTGTCCTATTTTGGGGATAAAACAGGTATTTGTGGGAGAAAAGGTCCTATTTGAAGGGGGAAAGCTGGTATTTCTTGAAGGAGATGTGATATATTTGGGAGAAATGTGGCATGTCTGGAAGAAACTGTCCTCTTTTGGGGATAAAAGAGGTATTTGTGGTTGAAAATGTCCTATTTCAAGGGGGGAAACCTGGCATTTCTTGGAGAAGATGTCATATATTTGGGAGAAATGTGGCATTTCTGGAAGGAACTGTCCTCTTTTGGGGATAAAAGAGGTATTTGTGGGTGAAAATTTCCTATTTGGAGGGGGAAACGTGGTATTTCTTGGAGAAGATGAGATCTATTTGGGATAAATGAGGCCATTCTGGCAGAAACTGTCCTCTTTTGGGGATAAATGAGGTATATGTGGGTGAAAAGGTCCTATTTGAAGGGGGAAACGTGGTATTTCTTGGAGAAGATGTGATACAATTGGGAGAAATCTGGCCTTTCTGGCAGAAACTGTCCTATTTTGGGGATAAAAGAGGTATTTGTGGGAGAAAAGTTCCTATTTCAAGGGGGAAAGCTGTTATTTCTGCGGCCTTTCTGGAAGAAACTGTCCTCTTTTGGGGATAAAACAGGTATTTGTGGGTGAAAAGGTCCTATTTGAAGGGGGAAAGCAGGTATTTCTTGGAGAAGATGTGATATGTTTGGGGGAAATGTGGGATTTCTGGAAGAAACTGTCCTGTTTTGGGGATAAAAGAGGTATTTGTGGGTGAAAAGGTCCTATTTCCAGTGGAAAACCTGGTATTTCTTGGAGAAGATGTGATATATTTGGGAGAAACCTGGCATATCTGGAAGAAACTGTGCTATTTTGGGGATAAAAGAGGTATTTGTGGGTGAAAAGGTCCTATTTGAAGGGGGAAAGCTGGTATTTCTTGGAGAAGATGTGATCTATTTGGGAGAAATGTGGCATGTCTGGAAGAAACTTTGCTATTTTGGAGATAAAAGAGGTATTTGTGGGTGAAAAGGTCGTATTTGAAGTTGGAAAGCTGGTATTTCTTGGAGAAGCTGTGATATATTTAGTGAAACCTGGCATTTATGGAAGAAACTGTCCTATTTTGGGAATAAAAGAGGTATTTGTGGGTGAAAATGTCCTATTTGAAGTTGGAAACATGGTATTTCTTGGAGAAGATGTGATATGTTTGGGAGAAATGTGGCATTTCTGGAAGAAACTGTCCTATTTTTGGGATGAAACAGGTATTTGTGGGTGAAAAGTTCCTATTTGAAGGGGGAAACCTGGTATTTCTTGGAGAAGATGTGATCTATTTGGGAGAAATGTGGCATGTCCGGAAGAAAATGTCCAATTTGGGGGGAGAAGGCTGGTAGTTTTCGGTGAGAAGGTCCTATTTCAGGAGCAATCCTGGTATTTCTTGGAGATGATGTGATATATTTGGGAGAAATCTGGCCTTTCTGGAAGAAAATGTCCAATTTGGGGGGAGAAGGCTGGTAGTTTTGGGTGAGAAGGTCCTATTTGAAGGGGGAACCGTGGTATTTCTTGGGGAAGATGTGATCTATTTGGGAGAAATGTGGCATTTCTGGAAGAAACTGTCCTCTTTTGGGGATCAAAGAGGTATTAGTGGTTGAAAAGGTCCTATTTGAAGGGGGAAACCTGGTATTTCTTGGAGAAGATGTGATGTATTTGGGAGAAATGTGGCATGTCTGGAAGAAACTGTCCTCTTTTGGGGATAAAAGAGGAATGTGTGGGTGAAAAGTTCCTAATTCAAGGGGGAACCCTGGTATTTCTTGGAGAAGATGTGATATATTTGGGAGAAATGTGGCATGTCTGGAAGAAAATGTCCAATTTGGGGGGAGAAGTCTGGTACTTGTGTGTCCTATTTCAGGAGGAATCCTGGTATTTCTTGGAGGAGGTGTGATATGTTTGGGAGAAATGTGGCATTTCTGGAAGAAACTGTCCTCTTTAGGGGATAAAAGAGGTATTTGTGGGTGAAAAGGTCGTATTTGAAGGGGGAAACCTGGTATTTCCTGGAGAAGATGTGATCTATTTGGGAGAAATCTGGCATTTCTGGAAGAAACTGTCCTCTTTTGGAGATAAAACTCGTATTTGTGGGTGAAAATTTCCTATTTGATGCGGGAAACGTGGTATTTCATGGAGAAGATGTGATATATTTGGGAGAAATGTGGCCTTTCTGGAAGAAACTGTCCTCTTCTGGGGATAAAAGAGGTATTTGTGGGTGAAAACGTTGTATTTGAAGGGGGAAACCTGGTATTTCTTGGAGAAGATGTGATATATTTGGGAGAAATGTTGCATTCCCGGAAGAAACTGTCCTCTTTTGGGGATAAAAGAGGTATTTGTGGGTGAAAAGGTCCTATTTGAAGGGGGAAAGCTGGTATTTCTTGGAGAAGATGTGATATATTTGGGAGAAATGTGGCATTTCTGGAAGAAACTGTCCTATTTTGGGGATAAAAGAGGTATTTGTGGGTGATAAGGTCCTATTTGAAGTAGGAAACCTGGTATTTCTTGGAGAAGATGTGATATATTTGGGAGAAATATGGCATGTCAGGAAGAAACTGTCCTCTTCTGGGGATAAAAGAGGTATTTGTGGGTGAAAACGTTGTATTTGAAGGGGGAAAGCTGGTATTTCTTGGAGAAGATGTGATATATTTGGGAGAAATGTGGCATTTCTGGAAGAAACTGTCCTGTTTTGGGGATAAAAGAGGTATTTGTGGGTGAAAAGGTCCTATTTGAAGGGGGAAAGCTGGTATTTCTTGGAGAAGATGTGATCTATTTGGGAGAAATGTGGCATTTCTGGAAGAAACTGTGCTCTTTTGGGGATAAAAGAGGTATTTGTGGGTGAAAAGGTCCTATTTGAAGGGGGAAAGCTGGTATTTCTTGGAGAAGATGTGATCTATTTGGGAGAAATGTGGCATGTCTGGAAGAAACTGTGCCCTTTTGGGGATAAAAGAGGTATTTGTGGGTGAGAAGGTCCTATTTGAAGGGGGAAACGTGGTATTTCTTGGAGAAGAGGTGATATATTTGGGAGAAATGTGGCATGTCTGGCAGAAACTGTCCTATTTCGGGGATAAAAGAGGTATTTGTGGGAGAAAATTTCCTATTTGAAGGGGGAAACGTGGTATTTCATGGAGAAGATGTGATATATTTGGGAGAAATGTGGCATTTCTGGAAGAAAATGTCCAATTTGGGGGGAGAAGGCTGGTAGTTTTCGGTGAGCAGTTCCTATTTCAGGAGGAATCCTGGTATTTCTTGGAGAAGATGTGATATATTTGGGAGAAATGTGGCCTTTCTGGAAGAAAATGTCCAATTTGGGGGGAGAAGGCTGGTAGTTTTGGGTGAGAAGGTCCTATTTCAGGAGGAATCCTGGCATTTCTTGGAGAAGATGTGATATATTTGGGAGAAATGTGGCATTTCTGGAAGAAACTGTCCTCTTTTGGGGATAAAAGAGGTATTAGTTGTTGAAAAGGTCATATTTGAAGAGGGAAACGTGGTATTTCTTGGAGAAGATGTGATATATTTGGGAGAAATGTGGCATTTCTGGAAGAAAATGTCCTCTTTTGGGGATAAAACAGGTATTTCATGGAGGAAAGGTCCTAATTGAAGGGGGAAACCAAGAATTTCTTGGAGGAGTTGTGATATATTTGTGAGAAATGTGGCATTTCTGGAAGAAACTGTCCTCTTTTGGGGATAAAAGAGGTATTTGTGGGAGAAAAGGTCCTATTTGAAGGGGGAACCCTGGTATTTCTTGGAGAAGATGTGATATATTTGGGAGAAATGTGGCATGTCTGGAAAAAACTGTCCTCTTTTGGGGATAAAAGAGGTATTTGTGGGTGAAAAGGACCTATTTGAAGGGGGAAAGCTGGTATTTCGTGGAGAAGATGTGATATATTTGGGAGAAATCTGGTATTCCTGGAAGAAACTGTCCTCTTTTGGGGATAAAAGAGGTTTTTTGGGGGAAAAGGTCCTATTTGAAGGGGGAAACGTGGTATTTCTTGGAGAAGATGTGATATATTTGGGAGAAATGTGGCATTTCTGGAAGAAACTGTCCTCTTATGGGGATAGAACAGGTAATTGTGGGTGAAAAGGTCCTATTTCCAGGGGAAAACCTGGTATTTCTTGGAGAAGATGTGATATATTTGGGAGAAATGTGGCATTTCTGGAAGAAACTGTTCTCTTATGGGTATAGAACAGGTATTTGTGGGTGAAAAGGTCCTAATTCAAGGGGGAAACCCGGTATTTCTTGGAGAAGATGTGATCTATTTGGGAGAAATGTGGCATTTATGGAAGAAACTGTGCTCTTTTGGGGATAAAAGAGGTATTTGTGGGTGAAAAGGTCGTATTTGAAGGGGGAAAGCTGGTATTTCTTGGAGAAGATGAGATCTATTTGGGAGAAATGTGGCCTATCTGGAAGAAAATGTGCAATTTGGGGGGAGAAGGCTGGTAGTTTTGGGTGAGAAGGTCCTATTTCAGGAGGAATCCTGGTATTTCTTGGAGAAGATGTGATATATTTGGGAGAAATGAGGCCTTTCCGGAAGAAACTGTCCTCTTTTGGGGATAAAAGAGGTATTAGTGGTTGAAAAGGTCCTATTTCCAGGGGGAAACCTGGTATTTCTTGGAGAAGATGTGATATATTTGGGAGAAATGTGGCATTTCTGGAAGAAAATGTCCTCTTCTGGGGATAAAAGAGGTATTTCATGGAGAAAAGGCCCAATTTGAAGGGGGAAACCTGGTATTTCTTGGAGAAGATGTGATATATTTGGGAGAAATGTGGCATGTCTGGAAGAAACTGTCCTCTTTTTGGGGATAAAACAGGTATTTGTGGGAGAAAAGGTCCTATTTGAAGGGGGGAAAGCTGGTATTTCTTGGAGAAGATGTGATCTATTTGGGAGAAATGTGGCATGTCTGGAAGAAACTGTCCTATTTGGGGGGAGAAGGCTGGTACTTGTGGAGAAAAGGTCCTATTTCAGGAGGAATCCTGGTATTTCTTGGAGGAGATGTGATATGTTTGGGAGAAATGTGGCCTTTCTGGAAGAAACTGTCCTCTTTTGGGGATAAAAGAGGTATTTGTGGGTGAAAATGTCCTATTTGAAGGGGGAAACCTGGTATTTCTTGGAGAAGATATGATATATTTGGGGAGAAATGTGGCATTTCTGGCAGAAACTGTCCTCTTTTGGGGATAAAACAGGTATTTGTGGGTGAAAAGGTCCTATTTGAAGGGGGGAAACCAGGTATTTTTTGGAGAAGATGTGATATATTTGGGAGAAATCTGGCATTTCTGGAAGAAACTGTCCTCTTTTGGGGATAAAAGAGGTATTTGTGGGAGAAAAGGTCCTATTTGAAGGGGGAAAGCTGGTATTTCTTGGAGAAGATCTGATATATTTGGGAGAAATGTGGCATTCCTGAAGAAACTGTCCTCTTTATGAGATAAAAGAGGTATTTGTGGGTGAAAAGGTCCTATTTGAAGGGGGAAAGCTGGTATTTCTAGGAGAAGATGTGATCTATTTGGGAGAAATCTGGCATTCCTGGAAGAAACTGTGCCCTTTGGGGGATAAAAGAGGTATTTGTGGGTGAGAAGGTCCTATTTGAAGGGGGAAACGTGGTATTTCTTGGAGAAGAGGTGATATATTTGGGAGAAATGTGGCATGTCTGGCAGAAACTGTCCTCTTTTGGGGATAAAAGAGGTATTTGTGGGAGAAAAATTCCTATTTGAAGGGGGGAAACGTGGTATTTCATGGAGAAGATGTGATATATTTGGGAGAAATGTGGCATTTCTGAAGAAAATGTCCAATTTGGGGGGAGAAGGCTGGTAGTTTTCGGTGAGCAGTTCCTATTTCAGGAGGAATCCTGGTGTTTCTTGGAGAAGATGTGATCTATTTGGGAGAAATGTGGCATGTCTGGAAGAAAATGTCAAATTTGGGGGGAGAAGGCTGGTAGTTGTGGGTGAGAAGGTCCTATTTCAGGAGGAATCCTGGCATTTCTTGGAGAAGATGTGATATATTTGGGAGAAATGTGGCATTTCTGGAAGAAACTGTCCTGTTTTGGGGATAAAAGAGGTATTAGTGGTTGAAAAGGTCCTATTTGAAGGGGGAACCGTGGTATTTCTTGGAGAAGATGTGATATATTTGGGAGAAATGTGGCATTTCTGGAAGAAAATGTCCTCTTTTGGGGATAAAACAGGTATTTCATGGAGGAAAGGTCCTAATTGAAGGGGGGAAACCAAGAATTTCTTGGAGGAGTTGTGATATATTTGGGAGAAATGTGGCATTTCTGGAAGAAACTGTCCTCTTTTGGGGATAAAAGAGGTATTTGTGGGAGAAAAGGTCCTCTTTCAAGGGGGAAACCTGTATTTCTTGGAGAAGATGTGATATATTTGGGAGAAATGTGGCATGTCTGGAAAAAACTGTCCTCTTTTGGGGATAAAAGAGGTATTTGTGGGTGAAAAGGTCCTATTTGAAGGGGGAAAGCTGGTATTTCTTGGAGAAGATGTGATATATTTGGGAGAAATCTGGTATTCCTGGAAGAAACTGTCCTCTTTTGGGGATAAAAGAGGTTTTTTTTGGGGAAAAGGTCCTATTTGAAGGGGGAAACGTGGTATTTCTTGGAGAAGATGTGATATATTTGGGAGAAATGTGGCATTTCTGGAAGAAACTGTCCTCTTATGGGGATATGAACAGGTAATTGTGGGTGAAAAGGTCCTATTTGAAGGGGGAAACCTGGTATTTCTTGGAGAAAGATGTGATATATTTGGGAGAAATGTGGCATTTCTGGAAGAAACTGTCCTCTTATGGGGATAGAACAGGTATTTGTGGGTGAAAAGGTCCTAATTCAAGGGGGAAACCTGGTATTTCTTGGAGAAGATGTGATATATTTGGGAGAAATGTGGCATTTATGGAAGAAACTGTGCTCTTTTGGGGATAAAAGAGGTATTTGTGGGTGAAAAGGTCGTATTTGAAGGGGGAAAGCTGGTATTTCTTGGAGAAGATGTGATCTATTTGGGAGAAATGTGGCCTATCTGGAAGAAAATGTGCAATTTGGGGGGAGAAGGCTGGTAGTTTTGGGTGAGAAGGTCCTATTTCAGGAGGAATCCTGGTATTTCTTGGAGAAGATGTGATATATTTGGGAGAAATGAGGCCTTTCCGGAAGAAACTGTCCTCTTTTGGGGATAAAAATGGTATTAGTGGTTGAAAAGGTCCTATTTCCAGGGGGGAAACCTGGTATTTCTTGGAGAAGATGTGATATATTTGGGAGAAATGTGCATTTCTGGAAGAAAATGTCCTCTTCTGGGGATAAAAGAGGTATTTCATGGAGAAAAGGCCCTATTTGAAGGGGGAAACCTGGTATTTCTTGGAGAAGATGTGATATATTTGGGAGAAAATGTGGCATGTCTGGAAGAAACTGTCCTCTTTTGGGGATAAAACAGGTATTTGTGGGTGAAAAGGTCCTATTTGAAGGGGGAAAGCTGGTATTTCTTGGAGAAGATGTGATCTATTTGGGAGAAATGTGGCATGTCTGGAAGAAACTGTCCTATTTGGGGGAGAAGGCTGGTACTTGTGGGAGAAAAGGTCTATTTCAGGAGGGAAAACCTGGTATTTCTTGGAGGAGATGTGATATGTTTGGGAGAAATGTGGCCTTTCTGGAAGAAACTGTCCTCTTTGTGGGGATAAAAGAGGTATTTGTGGGTGAAAAGGTCCTATTTGTAGGGGAAAACCTGGTATTTCTTGGAGAAGATGTGATCTATTTGGGAGAAATGTGGCATTTCTGGAAGAAACTGTCCTCTTTTGAGGATAAAACAGGTATTTGTGGGTGAAAATTTCCTGTTTGAAGGGGGGAAACCTGGTATTTCTTGGAGAAGATATGATATATTTGGGAGAAATGTGGCATTTCTGGCAGAAACTGTCCTCTTTTGGGGATAAAACAGGTATTTGTGGGTGAAAAGTTCCTATTTGAAGGGGGAAAGCTGGTATTTCTTGGAGAAGATGTGATATATTTGGGAGATATCTGGCATTTCTGGAAGAATATGACCAATTTGAGGGATAAAAGAGGTATTTGTGGGTGAAAAGGTCCTATTTGAAGGGGGAAACGTGGTATTTCTTGGAGAAGATGTGATATATTTGGGAGAAATGTGGCATGTCTGGAAGAAACTGTCCTCTTTTGGGGATAAAGGAGGTATTTGTAATTGAAAAGGTCCTATTTGAAGGGGGAAACCTGGTGTTTCTTGGAGAAGATGTGGTATATTTGGGAGAAATGTGGCATTTCTGGAAGAAACTGTCCTATTTTGGGGATAAAACAGGTATTTGTGGGTGAAAACGTTGTATTTGAAGGGGGAAACCTGTTATTTCTTGGAGAAGATATGATATATTTGGGAGAAATGTGGCATTTCTGGAAGAAACTGTCCTATTTGGCGGATAAAACAGGTATTTGTGGGAGAAAAGGTCCTATTTGAAGGGGGAAAGCTGGTATTTCTTGGAGAAGATGTGATATATTTGGGAGAAATCTGGCATTTCTGGAAGAAACTGTCCTGTTTTGGGGATAAAAGAGGTATTTGTGGGTGAAAAGGTCGTATTTGAAGGGGGAAACCTGGTATTTCTTGGAGAAGATGTGATATATTTGGGAGAAATGTGGCATTTCTGGAAGAAACTGTCCACTTTTGGGGATAAAAGAGGTATTTGTGGGTGATAAGGTCCTATTTGAAGGGGGAACCCTAGTATTTCTTGGAGAAGATGTGATATATTTGGGAGAAATGTGGCATGTCTGGAAGAAGCTGTCCTATTTTGGGGATAAAAGAGGTATTTGTGGGTGAAAAGGTCCTATTTGAAGGGGGAAACCTGGTATTTCTTGGAGAAGATGTGCTATATTTGGGAGAAATGTGGCCTTTCTGGAAGAAAATGTCCAATTTGGGGGGAGAAGGCTGGTAGTTTTGGGTGAGAAGGTCCTATTTCAGGAGGAATCCTGGCATTTCTTGGAGAAGATGTGATATATTTGGGAGAAATGTGGCATTTCTGGAAGAAAATGTCCAATTTGGGGGGAGAAGGCTGGTAGTTTGGTGTGAGAAGGTCCTATTTCAGGAGGAATCCTGGCATTTCTTGGAGAAGATGTGATCTATTTGGGAGAAATGTGGCATTTCTGGAAGAAACTGTCCTCTTTTGGGGATCAAAGAGGTATTTGTGGGTGAAAAGGTCCTATTTGAAGGGGGAACCCTGGTATTTCTTGGAGAAGATGTGATATATTTGTGAGAAATGTGGCCTTTCTGGAAGAAACTGTCCTCTTTTGGGGATAAAAGAGGTATTTGTGGGTGAAAAGGTCCTATTTCCAGGGGAAAACCTGGTATTTCTTGGAGAAGATGTGATCTATTTGGGAGAAATGTGGCATTTCTGGAAGAAAATGTCCTATTTGGGGGGAGAAGGCTGGTACTTGTGGGAGAAAAGTTCCTATTTCAGGAGGAATCCTGGTATTTCTTGGAGGAGATGTGATATTTTTGGGAGAAATGTTGCATTTCTGGAAGAAAATGTCCTCTTTTGGGGATAAAAGAGGTATTTGTGGGTGAAAAGTTCCTATTTGAAGGGGGAAAGCTGGTATTTCTTGGAGAAGATGTGATCTATTTGGGAGAAATGTGGCATGTCTGGAAGAAACTGTCCTCTTTTGGGGATAAAAGAGGTATTTGTGGGTGAAAAGGTCCTATTTGAAGGGGGAAAGCTGGTATTTCTTGGAGAAGATATGGTATATTTGGGAGAAATGTGGCATTTCTGGAAGAAACTGTCCTCTTTTGGGGATAAAACAGGTATTTGTGGGTGAAAAGGTCCTATTTGAAGGGGGAAACCTGGTATTTCTTGGAGAAGATGTGATATATTTGGGAGAAATGTGGCCTTTCTGGAAGAAACTGTCCTCTTTTGGGGATAAAAGAGGTATTTGTGGTTGATTAGGTCCTATTTGAAGGGGGAACCCTAGTATTTCTTGGAGAAGATGTGATATATTTGGGGGAAATGTGGCATGTCTGGAAGAAGCTGTCCTATTTTGGGGATAAAAGAGGTATTTGTGGGTGAAAAGGTCCTATTTGAAGGGGGAAACCTGGTGTTTCTTGGAGAAGATGTGATATATTTGGGAGAAATGTGGCCTTTATGGAAGAAAATGTCCAATTTGGGGGGAGAAGGCTGGTAGTTTTGGGTGAGAAGGTCCTATTTCCAGAGGAATCCTAGCATTTCTTGGAGAAGATGTGATATATTTGGGAGAAATCTGGCATTTCCGGAAGAAACTGTCCTCTTTTGGGGATAAAAGAGGTACTTGTGGGTGAAAAGGTCCTATTTGAAGGGGGAAACCTGGTATTTCTTGGAGAAGATGTGATATATTTGGGAGAAATGTGGCATTTCTGGAAGAAAATGTCCTCTTTTGGGGATAAAAGAGGTATTTCATGGAGAAAAGGTCCTAATTCAAGGGGGAAACCTGATATTTCTTGGAGAAAATGTGATCTATTTGGGAGAAATATGGCATATCTGGAAGAAACTGTCCTATTTTGGGGATAAAAGAGGTATTAGTGGTTGAAAAGGTCCTATTTGAAGGGGGAACCCTGGTATTTCTTGGAGAAGATGTGATATATTTGGGAGAAATGTGGCATTTCTGGAAGAAACTGTCCTCCTTTGGGGATAAAAGAGGTATTTGTGGGTGAAAAGGTCCTATTTGAAGGGGGAAACCTGGGGTTTCTTGGAGAAGATGTGGTATATTTGGGAGAAATGTGGCATTTCTGGAAGAAACTGTCCTATTTTGGGGATAAAAGAGGTATTTGTGGGTGAAAACGTTGTATTTGAAGGGGGAAACCTGTTATTTCTTGGAGAAGATGTGATATATTTGGGAGAAATGTGGCATTTCTGGAAGAAACTGTCCTATTTGGCGGATAAAACAGGTATTTGTGGGAGAAAAGGTCCTATTTGAAGGGGGAAAGCTGGTATTTCTTGGAGAAGATGTGATATATTTGGGAGAAATCTGGCATTTCTGGATGAAACTGTCCTGTTTTGGGGATAAAAGAGGTATTTGTGGGTGAAAAGGTCGTATTTGAAGGGGGAAACCTGGTATTTCTTGGAGAAGATGTGATGTATTTGGGAGAAATGTGGCATTTCTGGAAGAAACTGTCCACTTTTGGGGATAAAAAAGGTATTTGTGGGTGATAAGGTCCTATTTGAAGGGGGAACCCTAGTATTTCTTGGAGAAGATGTGATATATTTGGGAGAAATGTGGCATGTCTGGAAGAAACTGTCCTATTTGGGGGATAAAAGAGGTATTTGTGGGTGAAAAGGTCCTATTTGAAGGGGGAAACCTGGTATTTCTTGGAGAAGATGTGCTATATTTGGGAGAAATGTGGCCTTTCTGGAAGAAAATGTCCAATTGGGGGGAGAAGGCTGGTAGTTTTGGGTGAGAAGGTCCTATTTCAGGAGGAATCCTGGCATTTCTTGGAGAAGATGTGATATATTTGGGAGAAATGTGGCATTTCTGGAAGAAAATGTCCAATTTGGGGGGAGAAGGCTGGTAGTTTTGTGTGAGAAGGTCCTATTTCAGGAGGAATCCTGGCATTTCTTGGAGAAGATGTGATCTATTTGGGAGAAATGTGGCATTTCTGGAAGAAACTGTCCTCTTTTGGGGATCAAAGAGGTATTTGTGGGTGAAAAGGTCCTATTTGAAGGGGGAACCCTGGTATTTCTTGGAGAAGATGTGATATATTTGTGAGAAATGTGGCCTTTCTGGAAGAAACTGTCCTCTTTTGGGGATAAAAGAGGTATTTGTGGGTGAAAAGGTCCTATTTCCAGGGGAAAACCTGGTATTTCTTGGAGAAGATGTGATCTATTTGGGAGAAATGTGGCATTTCTCGAAGAAAATGTCCTATTTGGGGGGAGAAGGCTGGTACTTGTGGGAGAAAAGTTCCTATTTCAGGAGGAATCCTGGTATTTCTTGGAGGAGATGTGATATTTTTGGGAGAAATGTTGCATTTCTGGAAGAAAATGTCCTCTTTTGGGGATAAAAAGGTATTTGTGGGTGAAAAGTTCCTATTTGAAGGGGGAAAGCTGGTATTTCTTGGAGAAGATGTGATCTATTTGGGAGAAATGTGGCATGTCTGGAATAAACTGTCCTCTTTTGGGGATAAAAGAGGTATTTGTGGGTGAAAAGGTCCTATTTGAAGGGGGAAAGCTGGTATTTCTTGGAGAAGATATGGTATATTTGGGAGAAATGTGGCATTTCTGGAAGAAACTGTCCTCTTTTGAGGATAAAACAGGTATTTGTGGGTGAAAAGTTCCTATTTGAAGGGGGAAACCTGGTATTTCTTGGAGAAGATGTGATATATTTGGGGGAAATGTGGCATGTCTGGAAGAAGCTGTCCTATTTTGGGGATAAAAGAGGTATTTGTGGGTGAAAAGTTCCTATTTAAAGGGGGAAACCTGGTGTTTCTTGGAGAAGATGTGATATATTTGGGAGAAATGTGGCCTTTATGGAAGAAAATGTCCAATTTGGGGGGGGAAGGTTGGTAGTTTTTGGTGAGAAGGTCCTCTTTCAGGAGGAATCCTGGCATTTCTTGGAGAAGATGTGATATATTTGGGAGAAATGTGGCCTTTCTGGAAGAAAATGTCCAATTTGGGGGGAGAAGGCTGGTAGTTTTGTGTGAGAAGGTCCTATTTCCAGAGGAATCCTAGCATTTCTTGGAGAAGATGTGATATATTTGGGAGAAATCTGGCATTTCCGGAAGAAACTGTCCTCTTTTGGGGATAAAAGAGGTACTTGTGGGTGAAAAGGTCCTATTTGAAGGGGGAAACCTGGTATTTCTTGGAGAAGATGTGATATATTTGGGAGAAATGTGGCATTTCTGGAAGAAAATGTCCTCTTTTGGGGATAAAAGAGGTATTTCATGGAGAAAAGGTCCTAATTCAAGGGGGAAACCTGATATTTCTTGGAGAAAATGTGATCTATTTGGGAGAAATATGGCATTTCTGGAAGAAACTGTCCTATTTTGGGGATAAAAGAGGTATTAGTGGTTGAAAAGGTCCTATTTGAAGGGGGAACCCTGGTATTTCTTGGAGAAGATGTGATATATTTGGGAGAAATGTGGCATTTCTGGAAGAAACTGTCCTCCTTTGGGGATAAAAGAGGTATTTGTGGGTGAAAAGGTCCTATTTGAAGGGGGAAACCTGGTATTTCTTGGAGAAGATGTGATATATTTGGGAGAAATGAGGCATTTCTGGATGAAAATGTCCAATCTGTGGGGTGAAGGCTGGTAGTTGTGGGTGAGAAGGTCCTATTTCAGGAGGAATCCTGGTATTTCTTGGAGAAGAGGTGATCTATTTGGGAGAAATGTGGCATTTCCGGAAGAAACTGTCCTATTTTGGGGATAAAACAGGTATTTGTGGGAGAAAAGGTCCTATTTGAAGGGGGAAAGCTGGTATTTCTTGGAGAAGATGTGATATATTTGGGAGAAATGTGGCATTTCTGGAAGAAAATGTCCTCTTTTGGGGATAAAAGAGGTATTTCATGGAGAATAGGTCATAATTCAAGGGGGAAACCTGGCATTTCTTGGAGAAGATGTGATATATTTGGGAGAAATGTGGCCTTTCTGGAAGAAACTGTCCTCTTTTGGGGATAAAAGAGGTATTTGTGGGTGAAAAGGTCCTATTTCAGGAGGAATCCTGGCATTTCTTGGAGAAGATGTGATATATTTGGGAGAAATGTGGCATTTCTGGAAGAAACTGTCCTCTTTTGGGGATCAAAGAGGTATTTGTGGGTGAAAAGGTCCTATTTGAAGGGGAGCCCTGGTAATTCTTGGAGAAGAGGTGATATATTTGTGAGAAATGTGGCCTTTCTGGAAGAAACTGTCCTCTTTTGGGGATAAAAGAGGTATGTGTGGGTGAAAAGGTCCTATTTCCAGGGGAAAACCTGGTATTTCTTGGAGAAGATGTGATCTATTTGGGAGAAATGTGGCATGTCTGGAAGAAAATGTCCTATTTGGGGGGAGAAGGGTGGTGTTTGTGGGAGAAAACTTTCTATTTCAGGAGGAATCCTGGTATTTCTTGGAGGAGATGTGATATGTTTGGGAGAAATGTGGCCTTTCTGGAAGAAACTGTCCTCTTTTGGGGATAAAAGAGGTATTTGTGGGTGAAAAGGTCGTATTTGAAGGGGGAAAGCTGGTATTTCATGGAGAAGATGTGATCTATTTGGGAGAAATGTGGCATTTCTGGAAGAAAATGTCCTATTTCGGGGGAGAAGGCTGGTAGTTTTCGGTGAGAAGGTCCTATTTCAGGAGGAATCCTGGCATTTCTTGGAGAAGATGTGATCTATTTGGGAGAAATGTGGCATGTCTGGAAGAAAATGTCCTATTTGGGGGGAGAAGGGTGGTATTTGAGGAAGAAAATTTCCTATTTCAGGAGGAATCGTGGTATTTCTTGGAGGAGATGTGATATGTTTGGGAGAAATGTGGCATTTCTGGAAGAAACTGTCCTCTTTTGGGGATAAAACAGGTATTTGTGGGAGATAAGGTCCTATTTGAAGGGGGAAAGCTGGTATTTCTTGGAGAAGATGTGATCTATTTGTGAGAAATGTGGCATTTCTGGAAGAAACTGTCCTCTTTTGGGGATAAAAGAGGTATTTGTGGGTGAAAAGTTCCTATTTGAAGGGGGAAAGCTGGTATTTCTTGGAGAAGATGTGATATATTTGGGAGAAATGTGGCATTTCTGGAAGAAACTGTCCTATTTTGGGGATAAAACAGGTATGTGTGGGTGATAAGGTCCTATTTGAAGTAGGAAACCTGGTATTTCTTGGAGAAGATGTGATATATTTGGGAGAAATATGGCATGTCAGGAAGAAACTGTCCTCTTCTGGGGATAAAAGAGGTATTTGTGGGTGAAAACGTTGTATTTGAAGGGGGAAACGTGGTATTTCTTGGAGAAGATGTGATATATTTGGGAGAAATGTGGCATTTCTGGAAGAAACTGTCCTCTTTTGGGGATAAAAGAGGTATTTGTGGGTGAAAAGGTCCTATTTGAAGGGGGAAAGCTGGTATTTCTTGGAGAAGATGTGATATATTTGGGAGAAATGTGGCATTTCTGGAAGAAACTGTCCTCTTTTGGGGATAAAACAGGTATTTGTGGGTGAAAAGGTCCTATTTGAAGGGGGAAAGCTGGTATTTCTTGGAGAAGATGTGATCTATTTGGGAGAAATGTGGCATGTCTGGAAGAAACTGTGCCCTTTTGGGGATAAAAGAGGTATTTGTGGGTGAGAAGGTCCTATTTGAAGGGGGAAACGTGGTATTTCTTGGAGAAGAGGTGATATATTTGGGAGAAATGTGGCATGTCTGGCAGAAACTGTCCTATTTCGGGGATAAAAGAGGTATTTGTGGGAGAAAATTTCCTATTTGAAGGGGGAAACGTGGTATTTCATGGAGAAGATGTGATATATTTGGGAGAAATGTGGCATTTCTCGAAGAAAATGTCCAATTTGGGGGAGAAGGCTGTGAGTTTTCGGTGAGCAGCTCCTATTTCAGGAGGAATCCTGGTATTTCTTGGAGAAGATGTGATATATTTGGGAGAAATGTGGCCTTTCTGGAAGAAAATGTCCAATTTGGGGGGAGAAGGCTGGTAGTTTTGGGTGAGAAGGTCCTCTTTCAGGAGGAATCCTGGCATTTCTTGGAGAAGATGTGATATATTTGGGAGAAATGTGGCATTTCTGGAAGAAACTGTCCTCTTTTGGGGATAAAAGAGGTATTAGTGGTTGAAAAGTTCCTATTTGAAGGGGGAACCGTGGTATTTCTTGGAGAAGATGTGATATATTTGGGAGAAATGTGGCATTTCTGGAAGAAAATGTCCTCTTTTGGGGATAAAACAGGTATTTCATGGAGGAAAGGTCCTAATTGAAGGGGGAAACCAAGAATTTCTTGGAGGAGTTGTGATATATTTGTGAGAAATGTGGCATTTCTGGAAGAAACTGTCCTCTTTTGGGGATAAAAGAGGTATTTGTGGGAGAAAAGGTCCTATTTGAAGGGGGAAACGTGGTATTTCTTGGAGAAGATGTGATATATTTGGGAGAAATGTGGCATGTCTGGAAAAAACTGTCCTCTTTTGGGGATAGAACAGGTATTTGTGGGTGAAAAGGTCCTATTTGAAGGGGGAAACCTGGTATTTCTTGGAGAAGATGTGATATATTTGGGAGAAATCTGGCATTTCTGGAAGAAACTGTCCTGTTTTGGGGATAAAAGAGGTATTTGTGGGTGAAAAGGTCGTATTTGAAGGGGGAAACCTGGTATTTCTTGGAGAAGATGTGATATATTTGGGAGACATGTGGAATTTCTGGAAGAAACTGTCCACTTTTGGGGATAAAAGAGGTATTTGTGGGTGATAAGGTCCTAATTCAAGGGGGAAACCTGGTATTTCTTGGAGAAGATGTGATATATTTGGGAGAAATGTGGCATTTCTGGAAGAAACTGTCCTCTTATGGGGATAGAACAGGTATTTGTGGGTGAAAAGGTCCTATTTGAAGGGGGAAACCTGGTATTTCTTGGAGAAGATGTGATATATTTGGGAGAAATGTGGCATTTCTGGAAGAAACTGTCCTCTTATGGGGATAGAACAGGTATTTGTGGGTGAAAAGGTCCTAATTCAAGGGGGGAAACCTGGTATTTCTTGGAGAAAATGTGATATATTTGGGAGAAATGTGGCATTTATGGAAGAAACTGTGCTCTTTTGGGGATAAAAGAGGTATTTGTGGGAGAAAAGTTCCTATTTGAAGGGGGAAAGCTGTTATTTCTTGGAGAAGATGTGATATATTTGGGAGAAATGTGGCCTTTCTGGAAGAAAATGTCTAATTTGGGGGGAGAAGGCTGGTAGTTTTGGGTGAGAAGGTCCTATTTCAGGAGGAATCCTGGTATTTCTTGGAGAAGATGTGATATATTTGGGAGAAATGAGGCCTTTCCGGAAGAAACTGTCCCCCTTTGGGGATAAAAGAGGTATTAGTGGTTGAAAAGGTCCTATTTGAAGGGGGAAAGCTGGTATTTCTTGGAGAAGATGTGATATATTTGGGAGAAATGTGGCATTTCTGGAAGAAACTGTCCTCTTTTGGGGATAAAAGAGGTATTTCATGGAGAAAAGGCCCTATTTGAAGGTGGAAACGAGGTATTTCTTGGAGAAGATGTGATATATTTGTGAGAAATGTGGCATGTCTGGAAGAAACTGTCCTCTTTTGGGGATAAAACAGGTATTTGTGGGAGAAAAGGTCCTATTTGAAGGGGGAAAGCTGGTATTTCTTGGAGAAGATGTGATCTATTTGGGAGAAATGTGGCATGTCTGGAAGAAACTGTCCTATTTGGGGGGAGAAGGCTGGTACTTGTGGGAGAAAAGGTCCTATTTCAGGAGGAATCCTGGTATTTCTTGGAGGAGATGTGATATGTTTGGGAGAAATGTGGCCTTTCTGGAAGAAACTGTCCTCTTTTGGGGATAAAAGAGGTATTTGTGGGTGAAAAGGTCGTATTTGAAGGGGGAAAGCTGGTATTTCTTGGAGAAGATGTGATCTATTTGGGAGAAATGTGGCATTTCTGGAAGAAACTGTCCTCTTTTGAGGATAAAACAGGTATTTGTGGGTGAAAATTTCCTATTTGAAGGGGGAAACCTGGTATTTCTTGGAGAAGATATGATATATTTGGGAGAAATGTGGCATTTCTGGCAGAAACTGTCCTCTTTTGGGGATAAAACAGGTATTTGTGGGTGAAAAGGTCCTATTTGAAGGGGGAAACCTGGTATTTCTTGGAGAAGATGTGATATATTTGGTAGATATCTGGCATTTCTGGAAGAATATGACCATTTGAGGGATAAAAGAGGTATTAGTGGTTGAAAAGGTCCTATTTGAAGGGGGAAACGTGGTATTTCTTGGAGAAGATGTGATATGTTTGGGAGAAATGTGGCCTTTCTGGAAGAAACTGTCCTCTTTTGGGGATCAAAGAGGTATTTGTGGGTGAAAAGGTCCTATTTGAAGGGGGAAACGTGGTATTTCTTGGAGAAGATGTGGTATATTTGGGAGAAATGTGGCATTTCTGCAAGAAACTGTCCTATTTTGGGGATAAAAGAGGTATTTGTGTGTGAAAAGGTCCTATTTGAAGGGGGAAACGTGGTATTTCTTGGAGAAGATGTGATCTATTTGGGAGAAATGTGGCATTTCTGGAAGAAACTGTCCTCTTTTGGGGATCAAAGAGGTATTTGTGGGTGAAAAGGTCCTATTTGAAGGGGGAACCCTGGTATTTCTTGGAGAAGATGTGATATATTTGTGAGAAATGTGGCCTTTCTGGAAGAAACTGTCCTCTTTTGGGGATAAAAGAGGTATGTGTGGGTGAAAAGGTCCTATTTCCAGGGGAAAACCTGGTATTTCTTGGAGAAGATGTGATCTATTTGGGAGAAATGTGGCATGTCTGGAAGAAAATGTCCTATTTGGGGGGAGAAGGCTGGTACTTGTGGGAGAAAAGTTCCTATTTCAGGAGGAATCCTGGTATTTCTTGGAGGAGATGTGATATTTTTGGGAGAAATGTGGCCTTTCTGGAAGAAACTGTCCTCTTTTGGGGATAAAAGAGGTATGTGTGGGTGAAAAGGTCCTATTTCCAGGGGAAAACCTGGTATTTCTTGGAGAAGATGTGATCTATTTGGGAGAAATGTGGCATGTCTGGAAGAAAATGTCCTATTTGGAGGGGAGAAGGCTGGTACTTGTGGGAGAAAAGTTCCTATTTCAGGAGGAATCCTGGTATTTCATGGAGAAGATGTGATATATTTGGGAGAAATGTGGCATTTCTCGAAGAAAATGTCCAATTTGGGGGGAGAAGGCTGTGAGTTTTCGGTGAGCAGTTCCTATTTCAGGAGGAATCCTGGTATTTCTTGGAGAAGATGTGATATATTAGGGAGAAATGTGGCATTTCTGGAAGGAAATGTCCAATTTGGGGGGAGAAGGCTGTGAGTTTTCGGTGAGCAGTTCCTATTTCAGGAGGAATCCTGGCATTTCTTGGAGAAGATGTGATATATTTGGGAGAAATGTGGCATTTCTGGAAGAAACTGTCCTCTTTTGGGGATAAAAGAGGTATTAGTGGTTGAAAAGTTCCTATTTGAAGGGGGAACCGTGGTATTTCTTGGAGAAGATGTGATATATTTGGGAGAAATGTGGCATTTCTGGAAGAAAATGTCCTCTTTTGGGGATAAAACAGGTATTTCATGGAGGAAAGGTCCTAATTGAAGGGGGAAACCAAGAATTTCTTGGAGGAGTTGTGATATATTTGTGAGAAATGTGGCATTTCTGGCAGAAACTGTCCTCTTTTGGGGATAAAAGAGGTATTTGTGGGAGAAAAGGTCCTATTTGAAGGGGGAAACGTGGTATTTCTTGGAGAAGATGTGATATATTTGGGAGAAATGTGGCATTTCTGGAAGAAACTGTCCTCTTTTGGGGATCAAAGAGGTATTTGTGGGTGAAAAGGTCCTATTTGAAGGGGGAACCTGGTATTTCTTGGAGAAGATGTGGTATATTTGGGAGAAATGTGGCTTTTCTGGAAGAAACTGTCCTGTTTTGGGGTTAAAAGAGGTATTTGTGGGTGAAAACGTTGTATTTGAAGGGGGAAACCAGTTATTTCTTGGAGAAGATGTGATATATTTGGGAGAAATGTGGCATTTCTAGAAGGAACTGTCCTATTTGGCGGATAAAACAGGTATTTGTGGGAGAAAAGGTCCTATTTGAAGGGGGAAAGCTGGTATTTCTTGGAGAAGATGTGATATATTTGGGAGAAATCTGGCATTTCTGGAAGAAACTGTCCTGTTTTGGGGATAAAAGAGGTATTTGTGGGTGAAAAGGTCGTATTTGAAGGGGGAAACCTGGTATTTCTTGGAGAAGATGTGATATATTTGGGAGACATGTGGCATTTCTGGAAGAAACTGTCGTATTTTGGGGATAAAAGAGGTATTTGTGGGTGATAAGGTCCTATTTGAAGGGGGAAACGTGGTATTTCTTGGAGAAGATGTGATATATTTGGGAGAAATGTGGCATTTCTGGAAGAAACTGTCCTCTTATGGGGATAGAACAGGTATTTGTGGGTGAAAAGGTCCTATTTGAAGGGGGAAACCTGGTATTTCTTGGAGAAGATGTGATATATTTGGGAGAAATGTGGCATTTCTGGAAGAAACTGTCCTCTTTTGGGGATAAAAGAGGTATTTGTGGGTGAAAAGGTCCTAATTCAAGGGGGAAACCTGGTATTTCTTGGAGAAGATGTGATATATTTGGGAGAAATGTGGCATTTATGGAAGAAACTGTGCTCTTTTGGGGATAAAAGAGGTATTTGTGGGAGAAAAGTTCCTATTTGAAGGGGGAAACCTGGTATTTCTTGGAGAAGATGTGATCTATTTGGGAGAAATGTGGCCTTTCTGGAAGAAAATGTCTAATTTGGGGGGTGAAGGCTGGTAGTTTTGGGTGAGAAGGACCTATTTCAGGAGGAATCCTGGTATTTCTTGGAGAAGATGTGATATATTTGGGAGAAATGAGGCCTTTCCGGAAGAAACTGTCCTATTTTGGGGATAAAAGAGGTATTAGTGGTTGAAAAGGTCCTATTTCCAGGGGGAAACCTGGTATTTCTTGGAGAAGATGTGATATATTTGGGAGAAATGTGGCATTTCTGGAAGAAACTGTCCTCTTTTGGGGATAAAAGAGGTATTTCATGGAGAAAAGGCCCTATTTGAAGGGGGAAACGTGGTATTTCTTGGAGAAGATGTGATATATTTGGGAGAAATGTGGCATGTCTGGAAAAAACTGTCCTATTTTGGGGATAAAACAGGTATTTGTGGGAGAAAAGGTCCTATTTGAAGGGGGAAAGCTGGTATTTCTTGGAGAAGATGTGATCTATTTGGGAGAAATGTGGCATGTCTGGAAGAAACTGTCCTATTAGGGGGGAGAAGGCTGGTACTTGTGGGAGAAAAGGTCCTATTTCAGGAGGAATCCTGGTATTTCTTGGAGGAGATGTGATATGTTTGGGAGAAATGTGGCCTTTCTGGAAGAAACTGTCCTCTTTTGGGGATAAATCAGGTATTTGTGGGTGAAAAGGTCCTATTTGAAGGGGGAAACGTGGTATTTCTTGGAGAAGATGTGATCTATTTGGGAGAAAAGTGGCATTTCTGGAAGAAACTGTCCTCTTTTGAGGATAAAACAGGTATTTGTGGGTGAAAATTTCCTATTTGAAGGGGGAAACCTGGTATTTCTTGGAGAAGATATGATATATTTGGGAGAAATGTGGCATTTCTGGCAGAAACTGTCCTCTTTTGGGGATAAAACAGGTATTTGTGGGTGAAAAGGTCCTATTTGAAGGGGGAAACCTGGTATTTCTTGGAGAAGATGTGATATATTTGGTAGATATCTGGCATTTCTGGAAGAATATGACCAATTTGAGGGATAAAAGAGGTATTTGTGGGTGAAAAGGTCCTATTTGAAGGGGGAAACCTGGTATTTCTTGGAGGAGATGTGATATGTTTGGGAGAAATGTGGCCTTTCTGGAAGAAACTGTCCTCTTTTGGGGATCAAAGAGGTATTTGTGGGTGAAAAGGTCCTATTTGAAGGGGGAAACGTGGTATTTCTTGGAGAAGATGTGGTATATTTGGGAGAAATGTGGCATTTCTGGAAGAAACTGTCCTATTTTGGGGTTAAAAGAGGTATTTGTGGGTGAAAACGTTGTATTTGAAGGGGGAAACCTGTTATTTCTTGGAGACGATGTGATATATTTGGGAGAAATGTGGCATTTCTGGAAGAAACTGTCTTATTTGGCGGATAAAACAGGTATTTGTGGGAGAAAAGGTCCTATTTGAAGGGGGAAACGTGGTATTTCTTGGAGAAGATGTGATATATTTGGGAGAAATCTGGCATTTCTGGAAGAAACTGTCCTGTTTTGGGGATAAAAGAGGTATTTGTGGGTGAAAAGGTCGTATTTGAAGGGGGAAACCTGGTATTTCTTGGAGAAGATGTGATATATTTGGGAGAAATGTGGCATTTCTGGAAGAAACTGTCCTATTTTGGGGATAAAAGAGGTATTTGTGGGTGATAAGGACCTATTTGAAGGGGGAACCCTAGTATTTCTTGGAGAAGATGTGATATATTTGGGAGAAATGTGGCATGTCTGGAAGAAGCTTTCCTATTTTGGGGATAAAAGAGGTATTTGTGGGTGAAAAGGTCCTATTTGAAGGGGGAAACCTGGTATTTCTTGGAGAAGATGTGATCTATTTGGGAGAAATGTGGCCTTTCTTGAAGAAAATGTCCAATTTGGGGGGAGAAGGCTGGTAGTTTTGGGTGAGAAGGTCCTATTTCAGGAGGAATCCTGGCATTTCTTGGAGAAGATGTGATATATTTGGGAGAAATGTGGCATTTCTGGAAGGAAATGTCCAATTTGGGGGGAGAAGGCTGGTAGTTTTGTGTGAGAAGGTCCTATTTCAGGAGGAATCCTGGCATTTCTTGGAGAAGATGTGATCTATTTGGGAGAAATGTGGCATTTCTGGAAGAAACTGTCCTCTTTTGGGGATAAAAGAGGTATTTGTGGGTGAAAAGGTCCTATTTGAAGGGGGAACCCTGGTATTTCTTGGAGAAGATGTGATATATTTGTGAGAAATGTGGCCTTTCTGGAAGAAACTGTCCTCTTTTGGGGATAAAAGAGGTATGTGTGGGTGAAAAGGTCCTATTTCCAGGGGAAAACCTGGTATTTCTTGGAGAAGATGTGATCTATTTGGGAGAAATGTGGCATGTCTGGAAGAAAATGTCCTATTTGGGGGGAGAAGGCTGGTACTTGTGGGAGAAAATTTCCTATTTCAGGAGGAATCCTGGTATTTCTTGGAGGAGATGTGATATTTTTGGGAGAAATGTGGCCTTTCTGGAAGAAACTGTCCTCTTTTGGGGATAAAAGAGGTATTTGAGGGTGAAAAGGTCCTATTTGAAGGGGGAAACCTGGTATTTCTTGGAGAAGATGTGATCTATTTGGGAGAAATGTGGCCTTTCTGGAAGAAACTGTCCTCTTTTGGGGATAAAAGAGGTATTTGTGGGTGAAAAGGTCCTATTTGAAGGGGGAAAGCTGGTATTTCTTGGAGAAGATATGGTATATTTGGGAGAAATGTGGCATTTCTGGAAGAAACTGTCCTCTTTTGGGGATAAGAGAGGTATTTGTGGGTGAAAAGGTCCTATTTGAAGGGCGAACCCTGGTATTTCTTGGAGAAGATGTGATATATTTGGGAGAAATGTGGCATTTCTGGAAGAAACTGTCCACTTTTGGGGATAAAAGAGGTATTTTTGGTTGATAAGGTCCTATTTGAAGGGGGAACCCTAGTATTTCTTGGAGAAGATGTGATGTATTTGGGGGAAATGTGGCATGTCTGGAAGAAGCTGTCCTATTTTGGGGATAAAAGAGGTATTTGTGGGTGAAAAGGTCCTATTTGAAGGGGGAAACCTGGTGTTTCTTGGAGAAGATGTGATCTATTTGGGAGAAATGTGGCATGTCTGGAAGAAAATGTCCAATTTGGGGGGAGAAGGCTGGTAGTTTTGGGTGAGAAGGTCCTATTTCAGGAGGAATCTTGGCATTTCGTGGAGAAGATGTGATATATTTGGGAGAAATGTGGCATTTCTGGAAGAAAATGTCCAATTTGGGGGGAGAAGGCTGGTAGTTTTGTGTGAGAAGGTCCTATTTCCAGAGGAATCCTAGCATTTCTTGGAGAAGATGTGATATATTTGGGAGAAATCTGGCATTTCCGGAAGAAACTGTCCTCTTTTGGGGATAAAAGAGGTATTGGTGGTTGAAAAGGTCCTATTTGAAGGGGGAAACCTGGAATTTCTTGGAGAAGATGTGATATATTTGGGAGAAATGTGGCATTTCTGGAAGAAAATGTCCTCTTTTGGGGATAAAAGAGGTATTTCATGGAGAAAAGGTCCTAATTCAAGGGGGAAACCTGATATTTCTTGGAGAAGATGTGATCTATTTGGGAGAAATATGGCATTTCTGGAAGAAACTGTCCTGTTTTGGGGATAAAAGAGGTATTAGTGGTTGAAAAGGTCCTATTTGAAGGGGGAACCCTGGTATTTCTTGGAGAAGATGTGATCTATTTGGTAGAAATGTGCCATTTCTGGAAGAAACTGTCCTCTTTTGGGGATAAAAGAGGTATTTGCGGGTGAAAAGGTCCTATTTGAAGGGGGAAACGTGGTATTTCTTGGAGAAGATGTGATCTATTTGGGAGAAATGTGACATTTCTGGAAGAAAATGTCCTATTTCGGGGGAGAAGGCTGGTAGTTTTCGGTGAGAAGGTCCTATTTCAGGAGGAATCCTGGCATTTCTTGGAGAAGATGTGATCTATTTGGGAGAAATGTGGCATTTCTGGAAGAAACTGTCCTATTTTGGGGATAAAAGAGGTATTTGTGGGAGAAAAGGTCCTATTTGAAGGGGGAACCCTGGTATTTCTTGGAGAAGATGTGATATATTTGGGAGAAATGTGGCATGTCTGGAAGAAACTGTCCTATTTGGGGGATAAAAGAGGTTTTTTTGGGGAAAAGGTCCTATTTGAAGGGGGAAACGTGGTATTTCTTGGAGAAGAGGTGATATATTTCGGAGAAATGTGGCATTTCTGGAAGAAAATGTCCTATTTTGGGGATAAAACAGGTATTTGTGGGTGAAAAGGTCCTATTTGAAGGGGGAAACCTGGTATTTCTTGGAGAAGATGTGATCTATTTGGGAGAAATGTGGCATGTCTGGAAGAAAATGTCCAATTTGGGGAGAGAAGGCTGGTAGTTTTCGGTGAGAATGTCCTATTTCAGGAGGAATCCTGGTATTTCTTGGAGAAGATGTGATATATTTGGGAGAAATGTGGCCTTTCTGGAAGAAAATTTCCAATTTGGGGGGAGAAGGCTGGTAGTTTTGGGTGAGAAGGTCCTACTTCAGGAGGAATCCTGGCATTTCTTGGAGAAGATGTGATATATTTGGGAGAAATGTGGCATTTCCGGAAGAAACTGTCCTCTTTTGGGGATAAAAGAGGTATTTGTGGGAGAAAAGGTCCTATTTGAAGGGGGAAAGCTGGTATTTCTTGGAGAAGATGTGATCTATTTGGGAGAAATGTGGCCTTTCTGGAAGAAACTGTCCTCTTTTGGGGATAAAAGAGGTATTTGTGGGTGAAAAGGTCCTATTTCAGGAGGAATCCTGGCATTTCTTGGAGAAGATGTGATATATTTGTGAGAAATGTGGCATTTCTGGAAGAAACTGTCCTCTTTTGGGGATAAAAGAGGTATTTGTGGGTGAAAAGGTCCTATTTGAAGGGGAGCCCTGGTATTTCTTGGAGAAGAGGTGATATATTTGTGAGAAATGTGGCCTTTCTGGAAGAAACTGTCCTCTTTTGGGGATAAAAGAGGTATTTGTGGGTGAAAAGGTCCTATTTGAAGGGGAAAACCTGGTATTTCTTGGAGAAGATGTGATCTATTTGGGAGAAATGTGGCATGTCTGGAAGAAAAAGTCCTATTTGGGGGGAGAAGGGTGGTATTTGTGGGAGAAAAGTTTCTATTTCAGGAGGAATCCTGGTATTTCTTGGAGGAGATGTGATATGTTTGGGAGAAATGTGGCATTTCTGGAAGAAACTGTCCTCTTTTGGGGATAAAAGAGGTATTTGTGGGTGAAAAGGTCCTATTTGAAGGGGGAAACCTGGTATTTCTTGGAGAAGATGTGATCTATTTGGGAGAAATGTGGCATTTCTGGAAGAAAATGTCCAATTTGGGGGGAGAAGGCTGGTAGTTTTCGGTGAGAAGGTCCTATTTCAGGAGGAATCCTGGCATTTCTTGGAGAAGATGTGATCTATTTAGGAGAAATGTGGCATGTCTGGAAGAAAATGTTCTATTTGGGGGGAGAAGGGTGGTATTTGAGGAAGAAAAGTTCCTATTTCAGGAGGAATCCTGGTATTTCTTGGAGGAGATGTGATATGTTTGGGAGAAATGTGGCATTTCTGGAAGAAACTGTCCTATTTTGGGGATAAAAGAGGTATTAGTGGATGAAAAGGTCCTATTTGAAGGGGGAAACGTGGTATTTCTTGGAGAAGATGTGATCTATTTGGGTGAAATGTGGCATTTCTGGAAAAAACTGTCCTCTTTTGGGGATAAAACAGGTATTTGTGGGTGAAAAGGTCCTATTTGAAGGGGGAAAGCAGGTATTTCTTGGAGAAGATGTGATATATTTGGGAGAAATCTGGCATTTATGGAAGAAACTGTCCTCTTTTGGGGATAAAACAGGTATTTGTTGGAGAAAAGGTCCTATTTGAAGGGGGAAAGCTGGTATTTCATGGAGAAGATGTGATCTATTTGGGAGAAATGTGGCCTTTCTGGAAGAAAATGTCCAATTTGGGGGGAGAAGGCAGGTAGTTTTCGGTGAGAAGGTCCTATTTCAGGAGGAATCCTGGTATTTCTTGGAGAAGATGTGATATATTTGGGAGAAATGTGGCCTTTCTTGAAGAAAATGTCCAATTTGGGGGGAGAAGGCTGGTAGTTTTGGGTGAGAAGGTCCTCTTTCAGGAGGAATCCTGGTATTTCTTGGAGAAGAGTTGATATATTTGTGAGAAATGTGGCCTTTCTGGAAGAAACTGTCCTCTTTTGGGGATAAAAGAGGTATTAGTGGTTGAAAAGGTCCTATTTGAAGGGGGAAACCTGGTATTTCTTGGAGAAGATGTGATCTATTTGGGAGAAATGTGGCATTTCTGGAAGAAAATGTCCTCTTTTGGGGATAAAACAGGTATTTCATGGAGAAAAGGTCCTAATTCAAGGGGGAAACCTGGTATTTCTTGGAGGAGTTGTGATATATTTTGGAGAAATGTGGCATTTCTGGAAGAAACTGTCCTCTTTTGGGGATAAAAGAGGTATTTGTGGGAGAAAAGGTCCTATTTGAAGGGCGAACCCTGGTATTTCTTGGAGAAGATGTGATATATTTGGGAGAAATGTGGCATGTCTGGAAGAAACTGTCCTCTTTTGGGGATAAAAGAGGTATTTGTGGGTGAGAAGGTCCTATTTGAAGGGGGAAACGTGGTATTTCTTGGAGAAGATGTGATATATTTGGGAGAAATGTGGCATTCCTGGAAGAAACTGTCCTCTTTTGGGGATAAAAGAGGTTTTTTGGGGGAAAAGGTCCTATTTGAAGGGGGAAACGTGGTATTTCTTGGAGAAGATGTGTTATATTTGGGAGAAATGTGGCATTTCTGGAAGAAACTGTCCTCTTATGGGGATAGAACAGGTATTTGTGGGTGAAAAGGTCCTATTTGAAGGGGGAACCCTGGTATTTCTTGGAGAAGATGTGATCTATTTGGGAGAAATGTGGCATGTCTGGAAGAAAATGTCCTATTTGGGGGGAGAAGGGTGGTATTTGTGGGAGAAAAGTTCCTATTTCAGGAGGAATCCTGGTATTTCTTGGAGGAGATGTCATATG
The DNA here is from genome assembly GCA_030408155.1 of Lophura swinhoii. Lineage (NCBI taxonomy): Eukaryota > Metazoa > Chordata > Aves > Galliformes > Phasianidae > Lophura > Lophura swinhoii. The sequence continues at coordinate 15,822,585 of CM059469.1, read as the reverse complement.
TTTGGGAGAAATGTGGCCTTTCTGGAAGAAACTGTCCTCTTTTGGGGATAAAAGAGGTATTTGTGGGTGAAAAGGTCGTATTTGAAGGGGGAAAGCTGGTATTTCTTGGAGAAGATGTGATCTATTTGGGAGAAATGTGGCATGTCTGGAAGAAACTGTCCTCTTTTGGGGATAAAAGAGGTATATCATGGAGAAAAGGTCCTATTTGAAGGGGGAAACCTGGTATTTCTTGGAGAAGATGTGATCTATTTGGGAGAAATGTGGCCTTTCTGGCAGAAACTGTCCTCTTTTGGGGATAAAAGAGGTATTTGTGGGTGAAAAGGTCGTATTTGAAGGGGGAAAGCTGGTATTTCTTGGAGAAGATGTGATCTATTTGGGAGAAATGTGGCATGTCTGGAAGAAACTGTCCTCTTTTGGGGATAAAAGAGGTATATCATGGAGAAAAGGTCCTATTTGAAGGGGGAAACCTGGTATTTCTTGGAGAAGATGTGATCTATTTGGGAGAAATGTGGCCTTTCTGGCAGAAACTGTCCTCTTTTGGGGATAAAACAGGTATTTGTGGGTGAAAAGGTCCTATTTGAAGGGGGAAACCTGGTATTTCTTGGAGAAGATGTGATATATTTGGGAGAAATGTGGCATTTCTGGAAGAGACTTTCCTATTTTGGGGATAAAACAGGTATTTGTGGGAGAAAAGGTCCTATTTGAAGGGGGAAAGCTGGTATTTCTTGAAGGAGATGTGATATATTTGGGAGAAATGTGGCCTTTCTGGAAGAAAATGTCCTATTTTGGGGATCAAACAGGTATTTGTGGGTGAAAAGCTCCTATTTGAAGGGGGAAACCTGGTATTTCTTGGAGAAGATGTGATATATTTGGGAGAAATGTGGCCTTTCTGGAAGAAAATGTCCTCTTTTGGGGATAAAACAGGTATTTGTGGGTGTAAAGGTCCTATTTGAAGGGGGAAAGCTGGTATTTCTTGGAGAAGATGTGATCTATTTGGGAGAAATGTGGCATGTCTGGAAGAAACTGTCCTCTTTTGGGGATAAAAGAGGTATTTGTGGGTGAAAAGGTCCTATTTGAAGGGGGAAAGCTGGTATTTCTTGGAGAAGATGTGATATATTTGGGAGAAATGTGGCATTTCTGGAAGAAATTGTCCTCTTATGGGGATAAAAGAGGTATTTCATGGAGAAAAGGTCCTATTTGAAGGGGGAAACCTGGTATTTCTTGGAGGAGTTGTGATATATTTGGGAGAAATGTGGCATTTCTGGAAGAAACTGTCCTCTTTTGGGGATAAAAGAGGTATTTGTGGGAGAAAAGGTCCTATTTGAAGGGCGAACCCTGGTATTTCCTGGAGAAGATGTGATATATTTTGGAGAAATGTGGCATTTCTGGAAGAAACTGTCCTATTTTGGGGATAAAAGAGGTATTTGTGGGTGAGAAGGTCCTATTTGAAGGGGGAAACCTGGTATTTCTTGGAGAAGATGTGATATATTTGGGAGAAATGTGGCATGTCTGGAAGAAACTGTCCAATTTGGGGGATAAAACAGGTATTTGTGGGAGAAAAGTTCCTATTTGAAGGGGGAAACCTGGTATTTCATGGAGAAGATGTGATCTATGTGGGAGAAATGTGGCATTTCTGGAAGAAAATGTCCAATTTGGGGGGAGAAGGCTGGTAGTTTTCGGTGAGAAGGTCCTATTTCAGGAGGAATCCTGGCATTTCTTGGAGAAGATGTGATCTATTTGGGAGAAATATGGCCTTTCTGGAAGAAAATGTCCAATTTGGGGGGAGAAGGCTGGTAGTTTTGGGTGAAAAGGTCCTCTTTCAGGAGGAATCCTGGCATTTCTTGGAGAAGATGTGATATATTTGGGAGAAATGTGGCATTTCTGGAAGAAACTGTCCTCTTTTGGGGATAAATGAGGTATTTGTGGGTGATAAGGTCCTATTTGAAGGGGGAACCCTAGTATTTCTTGGAGAAGATGTGATCTATTTGGGAGAAATGTGGCATGTCTGGAAGAAGCTGTCCTATTTTGGGGATAAAAGAGGTATTTTTGCGTGAAAAGGTCCTATTTGAAGGGGGAAACCTGGTATTTCTTGGAGGATTTGTGATCTATTTGGGAGAAATGTGGCATTTCTGGAAGAAACTGTCCTCTTTTGGGGATAAAAGAGGTATTTGTGGGAGAAAAGGTCCTATTTGAAGGGGGAACCCTGGTATTTCTTGGAGAAGATGTGATCTATTTGGGAGAAATGTGGCATGTCTGGAAGAAACTGTCCTATTATGGGGATAAAAGAGGTATTTGTGGGTGAGAAGGTCCTATTTGAAGGGGGAAACGTGGTATTTCTTGGAGAAGATGTGATATATTTGGGAGAAATCTGGCTTTCCTGGAAGAAACTGTCCTCTTTTGGGGATAAAAGAGGTTTTTTTGGGGAAAAGGTCCTATTTGAAGGGGGAAACGTGGTATTTCTTGGAGAAGATGTGATATATTTGGGAGAAATTTGGCATTTCTGGAAGAAACTGTCCTCTTATGGGGATAGAACAGGTATTTGTGGGTGAAAAGGTCCTATTTCCAGGGGAAAACCTGGTATTTCTTGGAGAAGATGTGATCTATTTGGGAGAAATGTGGCATGTCTGGAAGAAAATGTCCTATTTGGGGGGAGAAGGGTGGTATTTGTGGGAGAAAAGTTCCTATTTCAGGAGGAATCCTGGTATTTCTTGGAGGAGACGTGATATGTTTGGGAGAAATGTGGCATGTCTGGAAGAAACTGTCCTATTTTGGGGATAAAAGAGGTATTTCTGGGTGAAAAGGTCCTATTTGAAGGGGGAAAGCTGGTATTTCTTGGAGAAGATGTGATCTATTTGGGAGAAATGTGGCATGTCTGGAAGAAACTGTCCTCTTTTGGGGATAAAAGAGGTATTTCATGGAGAAAAGGTCCTATTTGAAGGGGGAAACCTGGTATTTCTTGGAGAAGATGTGATCTATTTGGGAGAAATGTGGCCTTTCTGGAAGAAACTGTCCTCTTTTGGGGATATAACAGGTATTTGTGGGTGAAAAGGTCCTATTTCCAGGGGAAAACCTCTTATTTCTTGGAGAAGATGTGATATATTTGGGAGAAATGTGGCATTTCTGGAAGAAAGTGTCCTGTTTTGGGGATAAAACAGGTATTTGAGGGTGAAAAGTTCCTATTTGAAGGGGGAAAGCTGGTATTTCTTGAAGGAGATGTGATATATTTGGGAGAAATGTGGCCTTTCTGGAAGAAACTGTCCTCTTTTGGGGATAAAAGAGGTTTTTTGGGGGAAAAGGTCCTATTTGAAGGGGGAAACGTGGTATTTCTTGGAGAAGAGGTGATATATTTGGGAGAAATGTGCCATTTCTGGAAGAAACTGTCCTCTTATGGGGATAAAAGTGGTATTTGTGGGTGAAAAGGTCCTATTTGAAGGGGGAAAGCTGGTATTTCTTGGAGAAGATGTGATATATTTTGGAGAAATGTGGCATTTCTGGAAGAAACTGTCCTATTTGGGGGGAGAAGGCTGGTATTTTTGGGTGAAAAGGTCCAATTTGAAGGGGGACTCCTGGTATTTCTTGGAGAAGATGTGATATATTTGGGAGAAATGTGGCCTTTCTGGAAGAAACTGTCCTATCTTGGGGATAAAACAGGTATTTGTGGGTGAAAAGATCCTATTTGAAGGGGGAAACGTGGTATTTCTTGGAGAAGATGTGATATATTTGGTAGAAATGTGGCATTTCTGGAAGAAACTGTCCTCTTTTGGGGATAAAACAGGTATTTGTGGGTGAAAACGTTGTATTTGAAGGGGGAAACCTGGTTTTTCTTGGAGAAGATTTGATATATTTGGGAGAAATCTGGCATTTCTGGAAGAAACTGTCCTCTTTTGGTGATAAAAGAGGTATTTGTGGGTGAAAAGGTCCTATTTGAAGGGGGAAAGCTGGTATTTCTTGGAGAACATGTGATATATTTGGGAGAAATGTGGCATTTCTGGCAGAAACTGTCCTCTTTTGGGGATAAAAGAGGTATTTGTGGGTGATAAGGTCGTATTTGAAGGGGGAAAGCAGGTATTTCTTGGAGAAGATGTGATATATTTGGGAGAAATGTGGCATGTCTGGAAGAAACTGTCCTATTTGAGGGATAAAGAGGTATTTGTGGGTGAAAAGGTCCTATTTGAAGGGGGAAACCTGGTATTTCTTGGAGAAGAGGTGATATATTTGGGAGAAATGTGGCCTTTCTGGAAGAAACTGTCCTCTTTTGGGGATAAAATAGGTATTTGTGGGTGAAAAGTTCCTATTTGAAGGGGGAAAGCTGGTATTTCTTGGAGAAGATGTGATATATTTGGGAGAAATGTGGCATTTCTGGAAGAAACTGTCCTCTTTTGGGGATAAAACAGGTATTTGTGGGTGAAAAGGTCCTAATTCCAGGGGAAAACCTGGTATTTCTTGGAGAAGATGTGATCTATTTGGGAGAAATGTGGCATGTCTGGAAGAAAATGTCCTATTTGGGGGGAGAAGGGTGGTATTTGTTTGAGAAAAGTTCCTATTTCAGGAGGAATCCTGGTATTTCTTGGAGGAGATGTCATATGTTTGGGAGAAATGTGGCCTTTCAGGAAGAAACTGTCCTCTTTTGGGGATAAAAGAGGTATTTGTGGGTGAGAAGGTCCTATTTGAAGGGGGAAAGCTGGTATTTCTTGGAGAAGATGTGATCTATTTGGGAGAAATGTGGCATGTCTGGAAGAAACTGTCCTCTTTTGGGGATAAAAAAGGTATTTCATGGAGAAAAGGTCCTATTTGAAGGGGGAAACCTGGTATTTCTTGGAGAAGATGTGATCTATTTGGGAGAAATGTGGCCTTTCTGGAAGAAACTGTCCTCTTTTGGGGATATAACAGGTATTTGTGGGTGAAAAGGTCCTATTTCCAGGGGAAAACCTCTTATTTCTTGGAGAAGATGTGATATATTTGGGAGAAATGTGGCATTTCTGGAAGAAAGTGTCCTGTTTTGGGGATAAAACAGGTATTTGAGGGTGAAAAGGTCCTATTTGAAGGGGGAAAGCTGGTATTTCTTGAAGGGGATGTGATATATTTGGGAGAAATGTGGCCTTTCTGGAAGAAACTGTCCTCTTTTGGGGATTAAAGAGGTTTTTTGGGGGAAAAGGTCCTATTTGAAGGGGGAAACGTGGTATTTCTTGGAGAAGAGGTGATATATTTGGTAGAAATGTGCCATTTCTGGAAGAAACTGTCCTCTTATGGGGATAAAAGTGGTATTTGTGGGTGAAAAGGTCCTATTTGAAGGGGGAAAGCTGGTATTTCTTGGAGAAGATGTGATATATTTTGGAGAAATGTGGCATTTCTGGAAGAAACTGTCCTATTTGGGGGGAGAAGGCTGGTATTTTTGGGTGAAACGGTCCAATTTGAAGGGGGACTCCTGGTATTTCTTGGAGAAGATGTGATCTATTTGGGAGAAATGTGGCCTTTCTGGAAGAAACTGTCCTATTTTGGGGATAAAACAGGTATTTGTGGGTGAAAAGATCCTATTTGAAGGGGGAAACGTGGTATTTCTTGGAGAAGATGTGATATATTTGGTAGAAATGTGGCATTTCTGGAAGAAACTGTCCTATTTTGGGGATAAAACAGGTATTTGTGGGTGAAAACGTTGTATTTGAAGGGCGAAACCTGGTTTTTCTTGGAGAAGATTTGATATATTTGGGAGAAATCTGGCCTTTCTGGAAGAAACTGTCCTCTTTTGGGGATAAAAGAGGTATTTGTGGGTGAAAAGGTCCTATTTGAAGGGGGAAAGCTGGTATTTCTTGGAGAAGATGTGATATATTTGGGAGAAATGTGGCATTTCTGGCAGAAACTGTCCTCTTTTGGGGATAAAAGAGGTATTTGTGGGTGATAAGGTCGTATTTGAAGGGGGAAAGCTGGTATTTCTTGGAGAAGATGTGATATATTTGGGAGAAATCTGGCATGTCTGGAAGAATATGACCAATTTGAGGGATAAAAGAGGTATTTGTGGGTGAAAAGGTCCTATTTGAAGGGGGAAACCTGGTATTTCTTGGAGGAGATGTGATATGTTTGGGAGAAATGTGGCCTTTCTGGAAGAAACTGTCCTCTTTTGGGGATCAAAGAGGTATTTGTGGGTGAAAAGGTCCTATTTGAAGGGGGAAACGTGGTATTTCTTGGAGAAGATGTGGTATATTTGGGAGAAATGTGGCATTTCTGGAAGAAACTGTCCTATTTTGGGGTTAAAAGAGGTATTTGTGGGTGAAAACGTTGTATTTGAAGGGGGAAACCTGTTATTTCTTGGAGACGATGTGATATATTTGGGAGAAATGTGGCATTTCTGGAAGAAACTGTCTTATTTGGCGGATAAAACAGGTATTTGTGGGAGAAAAGGTCCTATTTGAAGGGGGAAACGTGGTATTTCTTGGAGAAGATGTGATATATTTGGGAGAAATCTGGCATTTCTGGAAGAAACTGTCCTGTTTTGGGGATAAAAGAGGTATTTGTGGGTGAAAAGGTCGTATTTGAAGGGGGAAACCTGGTATTTCTTGGAGAAGATGTGATATATTTGGGAGAAATGTGGCATTTCTGGAAGAAACTGTCCTATTTTGGGGATAAAAGAGGTATTTGTGGGTGATAAGGACCTATTTGAAGGGGGAACCCTAGTATTTCTTGGAGAAGATGTGATATATTTGGGAGAAATGTGGCATGTCTGGAAGAAGCTTTCCTATTTTGGGGATAAAAGAGGTATTTGTGGGTGAAAAGGTCCTATTTGAAGGGGGAAACCTGGTATTTCTTGGAGAAGATGTGATCTATTTGGGAGAAATGTGGCCTTTCTTGAAGAAAATGTCCAATTTGGGGGGAGAAGGCTGGTAGTTTTGGGTGAGAAGGTCCTATTTCAGGAGGAATCCTGGCATTTCTTGGAGAAGATGTGATATATTTGGGAGAAATGTGGCATTTCTGGAAGGAAATGTCCAATTTGGGGGGAGAAGGCTGGTAGTTTTGTGTGAGAAGGTCCTATTTCAGGAGGAATCCTGGCATTTCTTGGAGAAGATGTGATCTATTTGGGAGAAATGTGGCATTTCTGGAAGAAACTGTCCTCTTTTGGGGATAAAAGAGGTATTTGTGGGTGAAAAGGTCCTATTTGAAGGGGGAACCCTGGTATTTCTTGGAGAAGATGTGATATATTTGTGAGAAATGTGGCCTTTCTGGAAGAAACTGTCCTCTTTTGGGGATAAAAGAGGTATGTGTGGGTGAAAAGGTCCTATTTCCAGGGGAAAACCTGGTATTTCTTGGAGAAGATGTGATCTATTTGGGAGAAATGTGGCATGTCTGGAAGAAAATGTCCTATTTGGGGGGAGAAGGCTGGTACTTGTGGGAGAAAATTTCCTATTTCAGGAGGAATCCTGGTATTTCTTGGAGGAGATGTGATATTTTTGGGAGAAATGTGGCCTTTCTGGAAGAAACTGTCCTCTTTTGGGGATAAAAGAGGTATTTGAGGGTGAAAAGGTCCTATTTGAAGGGGGAAACCTGGTATTTCTTGGAGAAGATGTGATCTATTTGGGAGAAATGTGGCCTTTCTGGAAGAAACTGTCCTCTTTTGGGATAAAAGAGGTATTTGTGGGTGAAAAGGTCCTATTTGAAGGGGGAAAGCTGGTATTTCTTGGAGAAGATATGGTATATTTGGGAGAAATGTGGCATTTCTGGAAGAAACTGTCCTCTTTTGGGGATAAGAGAGGTATTTGTGGGTGAAAAGGTCCTATTTGAAGGGCGAACCCTGGTATTTCTTGGAGAAGATGTGATATATTTGGGAGAAATGTGGCATTTCTGGAAGAAACTGTCCACTTTTGGGGATAAAAGAGGTATTTTTGGTTGATAAGGTCCTATTTGAAGGGGGAACCCTAGTATTTCTTGGAGAAGATGTGATGTATTTGGGGGAAATGTGGCATGTCTGGAAGAAGCTGTCCTATTTTGGGGATAAAAGAGGTATTTGTGGGTGAAAAGGTCCTATTTGAAGGGGGAAACCTGGTGTTTCTTGGAGAAGATGTGATCTATTTGGGAGAAATGTGGCATGTCTGGAAGAAAATGTCCAATTTGGGGGGAGAAGGCTGGTAGTTTTGGGTGAGAAGGTCCTATTTCAGGAGGAATCTTGGCATTTCGTGGAGAAGATGTGATATATTTGGGAGAAATGTGGCATTTCTGGAAGAAAATGTCCAATTTGGGGGGAGAAGGCTGGTAGTTTTGTGTGAGAAGGTCCTATTTCCAGAGGAATCCTAGCATTTCTTGGAGAAGATGTGATATATTTGGGAGAAATCTGGCATTTCCGGAAGAAACTGTCCTCTTTTGGGGATAAAAGAGGTATTGGTGGTTGAAAAGGTCCTATTTGAAGGGGGAAACCTGGAATTTCTTGGAGAAGATGTGATATATTTGGGAGAAATGTGGCATTTCTGGAAGAAAATGTCCTCTTTTGGGGATAAAAGAGGTATTTCATGGAGAAAAGGTCCTAATTCAAGGGGGAAACCTGATATTTCTTGGAGAAGATGTGATCTATTTGGGAGAAATATGGCATTTCTGGAAGAAACTGTCCTGTTTTGGGGATAAAAGAGGTAT